>JAGDQP010039714.1:1441-17603 GCA_022664845.1 Lepisma saccharinum | reverse complement strand
TTTTTTTTTTTTTGCTATATCCTATCATACACTATTATTTTCTAAATCTACATCACGTAGGATAGGTTTTCAACCAAAACGAAATTAATTTCAAAATTCCAGAATTGTTCTTCTCTCTGTCTGTCTCTCTCTCTCTCTCTACTTCTTTGCGCTGTCTTGCCTTTAATTTCCATTACATCCCCCAAGGGGATTTACTAGTGAAAAATTCTTTTTTATCTTGAAATTCTGGTGAAAATCCGACATTGACATTCTCCTAAGGGAGGGGTCGAAATCTCTCTCTCTCTCTCTCGCTCGCTCTCTCATCCCAGAGCTGTACGTTCTCTCTTACGGGACCGACCACCCACGAGAAGTGTAAATATGTTGAGGGATGAAGGGAGGGTTGCTAGAATTCACAAGGGGAAAGTGTGCAAACGTGACTTGGTAAATTCCCTCAGATTATTATTGCCCAGATTTCTTTTCGTGTACTATTTCCGTTCCTTGTGGAGGGACCAGAAAGTAAATGGGTGTGAGACACCCCAGCAGCACTCAGCAACGCTATCTGCGTGGGTAGAATCAGAATTAGTCATCCAAAAA
The DNA here is from genome assembly GCA_022664845.1 of Lepisma saccharinum. Lineage (NCBI taxonomy): Eukaryota > Metazoa > Arthropoda > Insecta > Zygentoma > Lepismatidae > Lepisma > Lepisma saccharinum. Next base: position 17,030 of record JAGDQP010039714.1, on the reverse strand, counting down.
GCTTCCCAAAGCTTGTTAGAAATGATATATTTTGAAAACAGTTTTCCTTTTTCGTAAAAGAAAAAGCAAAAAAAAATTTTCCTGTGCTAAAGAAAGTCAAACATGATGATTAAAAAAAATGAATTTATCTGCCAAACTAAAAACTAAGGCAATTATATTAATTATATTTGTGTGCTCTTCTGATGTCTATGATCTGGATACGCATTGCCTCAAATCCGTGCATGAGATTACACGCTCCTCGGTGATTAAAAATTCGAAATTATACAGAGCAAGAAAAGTTGACTATATTTTGCAAAATAAAAAAAAAATTTACAAAAAGAAATAATTTTTGCAAATTGAAAGAATTTTTTTGCATTTTTTTGCAAATGTATTTTTTTTACAAAATAAAAAAAATGTACACCTCAAGGGCATCGGTCTCTTATCACTACTTCTATACTATTTGTACACTTTCTTTTTTGCAAATTGTTACTTTTACTCGCAATTAGAAGTATACCAGTAGACTAGGAAAAGTAGCTTTTAATAGCTGGCACGGGCTAAACTCAGGTTGCATGTAAATGAAGCCTTCATAAGATAAGGAATAGGAAGAAAAGTAGCTGGTAAAAAGACGTGCTCGGTGTATTGTGACACTTTATTGACATTGACAAAATAGTTGTTTGAATTTTGAATTTAATTTTGATAGGGCTTTAGGTAACTTTGACTCAGGGCTGGGAAAATATTAGCAGCAACTGTTGTGCAATTAAGACAGGCAATAACAGTTATAAAACAAACAAATGTGCTCAAAATGTTGGGAAAATTGTTAAACAGCATATAACAAAGAAATAAATCAGAATAGTTTTTAATAGCTTTTATTTTCAGTAAGGTGTCACAAGGGAAGCACCACATTCATCCTTCTATTAAGTCAGTGAACAGCACCATCGATCATATCGTGCTAGAGGAATGTATGTTAGAGCAAAAGTGGTCAGTGGTTCGTTTTTTGTGGGTGAAATACCATGGGCTGTAGACTATACTTTTCCCCATAACGTGCATTTCCTTATGAATGTCTTTGGCAAGAAGACATCTCGTACACAGAACACGCATCGCTCTTCTAACGTACATGGGCTATTTTCACAGTGCACTTAAATGGCTTCGATGATCGCTGGCAATGGTCACTGACTTCGTGCGAACTATATGAGTGTGCTGCAGAGACACCTGGTGACACCTTTCGAAAGTATTTCTTGTTTTCCCTCACCAGCTTTTCTTTTAACCTTTTACTGACTTTTCCTCGTGTAAGAAGTTTTTGTAAGGGGAAAAAAGGGGATATTTTCTAGTGCAGCGTGTTCTTTCGCTAGTACCTGACTGTGTTGTTTTCTCGTAGCGAGGAAAATTTCTGTTACAAATCAATATAGGCTTTAATTTATGTATCTGGTACACACTAAAATCAAAGAGTGAAATTTCGCTAGATTTCAGTGGAAGATTTCATCTTTCCAGAGCGGAAAGAGGGACCACTCTTCTAAAGTAAATTGTCATCGGAGAAAAGGTGATAAATTTCCGCTAAAAAAAAAAGAGATGAGATCTATGGTTGTCCATTTCGACAGGAACGTACACTGATTAAAAAAAAATGTTTTTATTGCCACCCCAAAAGCAATAACATAGCACCTGTACTTCTACACCAATTCCAGTGTTGGGTAACACCATTCGGGGTGTCCGGAAACACCGTTTCTAGTGTTTGACAAACAACGTTACCAGTGTGGAGCAACACCTTTAATCCGTGTTAAAGTTATCCAGACATCCCGAATGGTGTTACCCAACACTGGAATTTGGTGTAGAGGTACAGGTGTTGTATTACTTCTTTTGGGGTACATATAATTCTAGTACATATCTAACTCCTGACGCCTTGTGGTATATTTTTGTCACCGAGAAAAGATCTCAGGTTTTCTGTTGTCATTTTTTAACGAAACGCTACGCGATAAATTTCACAGTAGAGCTTCGTGTTTCGATAACCTTCGCAGTAACAAATGGCGGAAAACAAACTTGCTTAGTAGATATGGTGCATTGTGAGTCACTCTTAAAATGATGAGAAATCGCTCTTTCAAGTTTGAAGAATAAATGAGAAATCGTTTTATCAAGTTTAAAGAATAAATTATATCCAAAAGCATCGGAATTCCACCTAGAAATATCACATTTTCCATCCACAGCGAGAGCGTTTAGATGAAAACCACTATTTTTTGATTGATAATTCCGCTCTGAAAAGAGTGGTCCCTCTTCCTACTCTAAAAGAGTAAAAATTCCGCTCTAAAAGAATAAAAATTCCACTCTAAAAGAGTAAAAATTCCACTCTAAAAAAGTAAAAGTTCCGCTCTAAAAGAGTAAACATTCCGCTCTTATAGTGTACCGAAAGTGCTACTTTATTTTTGGTGAAGAGAGACAACATAAGATATTTTTAGTCTAAGCGTATGCTCCACGTGTTTCGGAGTCGCTACCGAATAGATTGTGCTGTACGTCGATTTATTTTCTCTCTCAATCTCTTTGAATTAGGCCTATATAAAGAGTTGCTCCTATAAATACGTGTTTTATATCTTTTGCTTTGACCTAAAAATGAATCTAAGGTGACACTAAAGGCTCATATTGTATCAATATTGTATTTATGTTTTCATAGGGCTATCATATTTTTGAGAAGGCAACCTCGGACATCCATAAATATTGGTAATTCGGAACTGGGTTCGAAGATCAGGCAAATTGGGAAACTATTTCTGTCTGACTGCTTCAGAATTTAATCTGCAGGCACATCAGAGTACTTTTTTTTCGTTAAAGGAAAATTGCACACAAAATACTAAAATATGTAATCATTTGAAAAGTACAGAAAAGACAATAATAATATGGTTTTATTGTTATTATTACTATTAAACCAATAATGTAACAGATATCGCATCTATTATAATTTATAAGTATAAATGATTATTACAATTATTTTTATTACAATATCAAAATTATTTCGTGGAGTCTCAGTAGAAAATCTATTATTTATTAAAACAACATGAAACCCCCGAACTTTTCTCGACACCGGAAGCTAGCTAGCCCATACACAACATGAAATGGGTGCTTTATCTGGAATTGATTTAGTTTTTTTTTTCTAAACCCGGACGTATGGTAGCCCTACATTTTCAACACTTTAAACATAACTTTTTTCCAACACTTCGAGAACTTCCTGTTTTCTTGCTAACTTTCACCTATAATTTGTTACCTCGTTTTGATTTAGAACTTAAGACAAAGTTCTTTGAAAGGAAAAGCCCTGAAGAGTTAACGTACAGGGGAAAGAACTTCGTGGATCTTGTTATAAAGGGACAAAGAGTGTGTGGAGCTGCCAACAGTTTGGAACTATTGAAAGAGTGAAATTGACGGGTTCCCAAAAAATTTTCTTAAAAGAAAAAAAAAAAGAAAAAGTGAATATAATCAAACTTCGACGTATAGTGTGCACACTCTACAGACGAATGATCCCTGAGGCGATGACGTCGTTCAAATCAACCAGAAGAAGAGTAAGCAGCACCATCTTCCGGGAAAATGGGGAAGCAGATAAAGAAAGGCAAGATTCAATTTTGTTGTCATACAGCATCAAAGGTCGATCAAAGTCAATTTGGAAAAACATTTTTTTTGAGCGAGAGGAAAGGGGCGGAAAATTTTAAACTAGGAAAAGCAAAGGACCTCAGGGAATGCTAGAAAGCAATGCTGTTGGTATTACGTGAGAAAACTGAGTAGATGTTCCTGTCGGAGGTTCAATCAATATTTTTGTTTTATAATATGATCAAAACTCCTAACAACCATAACTTTTAGTACAATGGATAAAGTCAGTACTGAAACAGAGCTATATTGTGCTTCAGAAATAATAACAATAACATTCGACCCATATGACAGACTGGGCAGAGTCTATTTCAAAATATATCTTACAAGCACGTATCTTATCTTACGTAAAATATATCTACTTCAAAATATCAGTATATTTTTACTGTATCTTCCGGTAGGAAAACCTGACAAGTCCAATAGAAAGAAACTAATTTTTCGAGACGGAAAAAAAAACATTGTATTCCAAACATATCACCTTCTGCCAAATCAATGATACACTTTGACTTATAACAAATGCGATTTAACACATAGTCTTTGAGAATATCCACATCAACTTTTGCCATGTCATAGATATGCAGAAAAGTAACTTATTAGAGTATGAAAGTGAATAACTCAAAAATTGGTCATATCAACTTTTGCCATATCGCCCTAGAATAACTAAAAAATTCAAGACAAATAAAAATGAACCCCACAACAATAACAAGCGTAAAAAACTGAGTTAGTACTGAAAATTTGGTCCATATTGGTTAAGACTGAAGTGGACGATCGACAGTAAATATTTGCTCTGGCGTCCGTCTGTCTTTTGACAATAAGCAGTCACTCCAGTATCGTTACGTACAGCTCGCTGGTCTAACAACTTCTTTGGTTGAAAAGTAATTATTTTGAAGAATACATTTTTAGATGTAGAAACAGTTACGGTGAGTTTGCGTGTACTTCAGTCATAGTGTACACGCTTGCTAGCAATTAATCTGTTTGTGACATCATGGGAACAAGGCCTGAGCTCAGAAAAAGTTAATTGTATTGGTGGTAAAGCACTTTGGCTTAAGTTCGTTCTGCCCAAGGCCTGAGTGTCGCGCATGCGCATGCTACAGCTTCTATCTTTGTGAGATACTTACTGCGAGTCGGAGAGACTTGAGTCAACACATTTACAACGCAATAAAAAATAGAAACCGAGATAAATAGTGATATAGCAATACATGGTAATTGGTTTTTGTCTCATTTTATGTACTCGGGGTGCAGTCAAACTGTTCCCGAACTCGAGCCACTGCACGAGAACGGCATACGGTATAGCAGTGCGTCTCGTGCTGGCACCTGGCAACCAAGCGAGTGCGAGTCACTGTACTGAGTGACAACGTTTATAAAGAGTATTCTTATAGAGCGTTCATCATTGATTGAGTTAACCAATCACAGGCACCAAATTAATGACGTCACAGGGCATTTAGAAATTTCCCTAATCTGTTCGTATGAGGGAATAGAAGTTAGTATATTAAGTTCATTATAACATCGAAACTTCAGCATATATGACAATTTAAACTGGCTAAAAACCTGTATTCACTGACACTATCAACAAATAATTTTAAGAGGAAGTTAATTTTCAGAAATGCTGATCAACGTACTTCATTCTGCCTTTTACGTCACGTATGAATTCTTATGAATTCTCTTTCTCTTAGTGCCACGATGAACTTTCAATGAGAAAAGTTGTAGCAAATGATTTCAATTAAAAGGATTAATTGTGGATATTTCAAAATTGTATCTTTGCACGAGCCCTTTACGCATAATTTTCAGCGAGAGAGGGGTTCTTACTAAGAACCAGTCCCCAAAAGTCTAATAGAAAGGCCAAATAAGCGAACAGGAGGAATCGCATTCACATGAAAAAGAAAGGATAAATGCTGCTTCCTACCTTGAGTTCGTATGTAGTTAAAACTGAAGAAGAAGAGAAGGAGGAGGTGGAAGAAGCAGAAGCAAAAGAAAAAATATTTTGAATCAAAATGCTTTCCGCAAGATGGAAAACAGATTCTGAAGCTGTGATAAGCATCCAACGATTCCAATCGATCCGATATATTGAGATATTTTTGTTGAATGAAATTGGATTTTAAATTACTTTCTTTCGTACTGTACAAATGTCTTCACCAGATCACAACTCAAATAGTTTCTCATAAGAACTAGACGAACAGTTCAGATAGAATATGGAAAATATATATATATATATACAGAGAGAGAGAGAGAGAGAGGGAGAGAGAGAAGAACTTAGGGTTTTTCATTACCTAATTATAAGCGTATTACGTTTCGAAATAAAATGAATGGCTAACGCATGCATACCTTGGATATTTGAGATTTGTGTACTTATAATGATAATTGATAAACAATAATGATTATGAAAATTATTGTATGCTTTATAAAATTGTGAATTTAGAGGATAATATGGAATAGTCGGATATTATGAGATACTCAACTTTTGTGAGATAAAATAGAAATTTTAATGGCAAAAGAATGGAACGTAAAAGTTGTTGTCAGTGCAGAACCGTCGAAAATCATTATTTGCAAAAGTCTCTATTTTTCTGCACCTACACAATCGTTGTGCGCCCACAAGAAAACAAGATAAGCACTGTATCCACAGCTGTCCTCTGGAATTGTCATAAAATCTGTCCTGACAAAACAAACACTCAGCATCATTATCACTTGGAATCGTCTTGGAAGTTCAAATACTGTAGAAGTATCTGAATAAAACGACACATCTTCACAGCTGGATTCATTTGAAACTCTTTCATATTACCCGACAGACCATCTTGAAAATTAAGTAGCTGCTAACCGCATTTTGCAGTCCATGGAATCAAAGCGGTTTTAATAAGTCGAGGATGTCCACTTATAATTCTACAATCATGCAATGTACTTACAATGTTTTCTTAAAGACATATAGACATTACAAAAAGCACTTGTAAAATTTCTGATCACTGCAAATTACGATTCTTGTATGGAGTGGAGTTTTCACATGTAGCTATCGAACTACAACTGAATACGGGTAATTATGGTGTAGAGGTAGTTCTACTGCTTACCAGAAACTACCTACATCACAAACGAGAAAAACGAGCATTCCATATTACCAGACTCTCCCATATTACTCGACTATTCCATGTTACCTCACTATTCCATATTACCTGACTATTCCATAATACCCGAAGTTACCCTATATATACCAGGTTGTTCGGAAATAAATGGCCGAAATGGACAATCCGACGTTCAACCCTCCCTACCTCCTATTCTGTGGGACCAATGGAACTGTAAGGAATACCCGTTGAAGGTCCCAACAACAGGCACCCTTAACGTCATATGAAATGTAGTTGAAGGTGTCATTGAACCTGTTACCGGACTCTGTACAACTGCCTGGAACATTACGCGACCGACAAGATTGTGAGCTCAAACTGCAACACACGACGGAAGAAAAATATTTGAATGTGGAAAGGGCATGGGAACTGAACTTCAGAACGGGTAGTGTGTCGCTGATTTAAAAAACAATCTTGTCGGTGACCAGAGTGCCCAAGATATGGAAGGTAGAGGGTGGAGCACCGTCAAGGAACCTGTCCGGCAGTTCAACACTTTTCGACTATCTACAACAAATACAATAATGGCCAATTTGGTACCGTATGAATTGATGGAGCATCACATGGGTGGATATTGGTTCATTCTCATTTTGGACATCGCAAACAGTAACGGTTAATTCTTATTACAACAATTCATGTTGCGTATATGTAGATATAATAATGCGTTATTTGTAGTGTGTTATATTACTATCAAATTTGATGTTTTCTAAAATCTTCTCACCTAAGAGTTTGTGGGCATAAACAAACTAGCGCATTGTCTTTCGCACAACACTAAGTGTAGCACGTATCATAATATTTCCCCCAATTTAGTAATTTTAGGTCCTTTGATAGCAAAGCTATAACAAATGGAACCTTCTAATCCCGCTCATGGTGTCCGTCCGTTCGTGTTCAGAAATTAAATCTCAGGAACTACACGGTGTAGAGATATTCTTGAGATGTCCTTGGAAGCGTCCTGGCAAGACTAGCTCAGATCCGCCGGAACATTCTTGACTGGTGCAGTAGCTCAGTGCTGCCAATCCATTCTTTAAAAATAATCAATTGTTCACATTGCTACCATTCAGTTAGACTTAGCTGCGCCAAACTTGGCATAAACATTCTTCGGCACAATAGAAAAGTACTCTGGGTTTTCCCGTGCCTAAGTACTGCAGTTGTCAGTGTTGCCACCAAACGTTTCATTGCTATATCTTCATTGTTATAGATTTCAATATTCACAACAACAATCAAGTGATTTCAACAATGAAGAAAAACGAAAATAAAAAATCGACATTGATCGAACTCTTGAATTGGTTATACGAGTAAACTTCCTTCCCTGGAAGTTTGAACTCTCTAGGCGTGAATTTTTGGGAGTAGCATCGAAATTTCATGCTACGATAAAAATATATTAGACATATACGGAGATAGTGCTGCCATCTTTTGTTGGAGATCGTTGCTTTACGTTATCCTTAATACAGATAGGATTTATTAATTGGTTTACAAAGAGAGAGAGAGAAGAAAAAAAAAGGTGAAATTTTTGTTGTTGATTTGTGATTTCTTTGTGACTTGATCTGGCTACATTGTTCGGTGTCAGTCTGCTCGTTGGTGTGTATGTAAGGGTGGATATAATTCTAGATTACCTGTGGTCGGGATAGCATCAATCCTCTTTTGCTTCGTTCTGACCGAGTTTTGTCAATTGGTTCTGCGTCATACAGCTATTTTTAGATGTTCGAAGCACATGGTTTGAAATGGGCAGGAATCCAGTCTAATCCACTTCATTAGGATTTGATCATTAATAATTCATTTAGCAAATTAATCAATACTAAAGTAATTCATACTATTTACAGTAAATTATAAACTTAGATTCTGGTTATAGTGAGAAATATTTTTTGGTGTATTTGAAGTAGCATAACACGGATTATTTCGATGCTTGAGCATTCAATTTCGTTTTCAAATCTAAAGTAAATTATTCTGTCGTTTAAATAAGTATATTGATTAGAAAGGATAAGGTTTGATTTATATTAAATTAGAATTCTTTCAAAAAATAGTAGAGTTAAAAACCTTAGAGGAAATAAACAAAGACAAAAGTTCCTAAATTTAGTTCCCACTATAGCTGGTTAATTTAATTATTACAATTCAATTACTTGAATTTAGACTTTCAAGACTAAACTCTTGTATATTTTTACTATTCTATACCGGTTATCAGGTATTTGTGTAGGGGATAAAATCGGCTGTTAGCCGTTGTTAACAGTGAAACAGATAAGCAAGTAGAAGCATAAATAATTCTTTCGATCTTTAAACGAGCGTAAATGAGAAATTTGTACGATAATTAAAAGGATATTAAATAAGTAATTGTAAATATCGTAAATTCTCAATTAATTTGCAAACGAGAGAAGCAGGCATTTTTTTGGGCGATCCATCTTCTTGCTGTTGTTTATTTGTCTGGATTCTGATAAGAACTTAATGTCTATGCTTTGCAGTTGGAGTGATTTGAGACGGTGTGATTGAAAACTTGCAGGTGAGGATAATTGTGTGCAGAAAGTCTTTTAGAAAATGTTAATAAATTTGGACGTCTGTTCCCACATAGCAAAGTACATCCCTGGAACGTCCCATTTAGATACCATTAACGTCAGATTTCAAAAGTTCCCATAGCGATGTCCTAAGGACGTCCGTGGGATAACTCTGTGGGCAATACAAACAGTTCATCCCGTATGGAGGTCCCCTGGATGTCCCCCGGAAATCCGTGCGGGATTTCCTACCTGGAATTTCTATAAATTAAATCGACCTTATTATTATTATTATTATTTAATTTATTATAACTATACCAAGGATATGCCTTCGTATAGTTATACGAAGGATTTATTATAACTATACGTCCCGTGGATGTAAACGGGACTTAAACAGGACGTCCTACGGACGTTCCGATGTCCTGCCAGGAGATCCGTGAGATATCCCTGGGACGTCATTTTGCTATGTGGGTTATTACATGGTTTTAATATCAGATCTTCATAAGTATCAATCTACATAGACGGCGTGATCTTCAGTGATTCGGATGCCCTTGTATCAAGAAAACCCTTGTATCTTATGTGCGGAATTTACGCCTTTTCCGGTTCTGGTTATCTGTGTTCAAGAAAGCTGTTATCGTTAGAGTGTTTCCAGTTATTAAGTCAGTTGTTTCGGGATCGTCAATAAATGGAACCACCTGATGTGTTCTACACGGCTCCAGTTCCCGGTCTTCTTGTTGATTATTTTGTTTCGAATAACAACTGCAGTTTATTCTTGCATATTCATCAAAGGGTTTGTTAGATCATCCGGTTCTTACTTTGCGAATAATGCAGAAGCGTTGGATTGGGTTCTGGGTTCGGATCTCGCGAATATTCATAACTACAGAATTTGTTTCATACAGTTGGGTTATTTATACTGTTGCCTTCGCATTGCCGAATTATTTGTGGATATCGTTTGTACGCTGATTATCTGTTCGAGCTGGAATTGTAACTCAGGGTGTTGTCATATGCGAGTACCAGTTAGCGTCAATAATCGAGGCTCACGGATACATTACAGTTCCTTAGGAAATTTTTCTTCGATACTTGTTATCAGACTGAGCTTGTTATTGGAATTTATTCCGAAATTAAGTAGAATTGGTTGGCAGCTTGTTTCATGGCTGAACATACGAATTTTCTTCAGGTTTCGGGAAGCCCTTGTATTTCAAATTTGTAAGATAAAAATTTCACCAGAGAACTTACCTACAACGGGACTTAGTTGGTTTGCTTACATGGTGAGAAAGTATTGTATTGCATGATTATCGGATAAAAAAATCAGCTGTTCTTGTATAGTGAAACTGAATTCAGATCCGCTTTGTGAAAAACCTTTTCATTACGAATTCTTTGGATAAAATTCTTATTGCTCATTGACTCTGAAGTTGAGTTGTTTTGTTTACCTAACCAATTTGTTCGACGGGTTTCCAATATTCGTTCAATGGTTGCATATATTCAAGAAGATTTACCGGGAGTTGAACAGTATTATATCCTGATTCTCAGCTTAATATTTGGTTTTGGTTTGAGATGCTTGGCATACTTATTCCTGACTACTCATTCATTAGGTACATTTTCTGGAGGAATTATGAAACTCAATGAAATATATTCAGAAATTAGAATTAGAAGTTAGAACCTGAGTTACTCTCTGTGTGTGCGTGTGTGTGTGTGTATGTCTCAATTTCATTCATTATTGTTATTTGTCTCAGGTTTTACTTATTAATTTCAACTGTTTGATCCAGTGATCTCTTCAGATCAAGCTTAATGTAATTGACTGTGAAAGTATTAAATATTTACAACAAGTGAGAAATAAAGTTGTTAGTGAAAAATGAATACGAATTGTAGTGTTTGTTTCTGTAAATTAATTAATTAATTTATTTATTATTAAGTTTCAGATACAGCTTGAGTTGCCATTTTAGAGAGAAACAAAATAACAATGCAACAAACTAAATAACTTTTCCTAATAATTTATTCCACTTAATAATCGTAATTATTCATATTTAAGAAGAAGCTAATATGAGCCTGATAAAATAATATTCCTCCTATCCACGGAAGTCTGCCCTGGGGATTCTTTTTTTTTTTCGCTGAGAGTGAGGGTTACGAATTCAGCATCGCAATTGGTGCGCTGATCAACGTTATTAGGAATACATTCAGAACTATCATTGTATCGTCTTAAAAATAATTCAGAACTATCTGTTTCCATACAGAAGATTCTGGACACAAGTCAGAGTCAGAACTATTTATTTAGTTATTATAACCTGACATTCGCGTTATACATCCGATGTTATTAAAATCAATGCTGGTATGACTAACATGCTATCAAGGGACCGAAGCCCTCGCGATTATTAGTAGAATCGCAGCTCTAACTGTTTCAATGTAGATTGCGCCATTCTTAGTTTTGGGACTATATTTTTATAAGTTTTAAGCACATTAATAAATACACATTTTTTAAACATTTAAACACATAAATATCCGGACCTTAGTAATCGCAAACCATTGCTAGAAATAGGCAAGGAGGAAAATGACAGCAGAGGAGGTAAAGTGCACAAACAACATCTGGAGGTTTTGTGTCAACAAAGAATATCGAAATGCCAGGAAATTGCAGAAGCTACAGGAAGTTTAGCAACATTAATATTCCGTATTTTCATGTAACATATGAAAAAAGATCTTTCAGCCTAGATGTGTCTCTGTCCACGCTCGTGCCTGAGGAAGTTGGTAGAAGATTAGCTGAAGAATAGTTAGCACATGTTAGGTTAAACTCACTATAGACCAGCCATAAGTACACTAAACATCAACTTGTTCACCAAGCTCAGACAATCCATGCTCGTAAAGCGATTTTTCTTCCGGGAGGACATTTCTGCAGCAGGACATGTCCAGCATACATCAATATACAATATCGCGCCCTACGGGACACAGAGCGGAAAGTAAGCGTTGAATTGGAAAATCAAGACAGACAATGTTACTGATATTTGCATGATCTTTCGACTGCAGCACAAAGAACTTGAACTACTGTCAGCACATGGCAGTGAAGAAAAGACTTCAAGGATTGTTGGATTTGGTGGAACCAATCACAGTTTATGCTTCATGTATCATGTCATTCACAGTATCCCCGGTGGGTGAGTGGTAACGCTCGCTGCCTTATGATCAAGGGATCCCGTGTTCGATTCCCGGTTGGGACACAAGTTACCCAGGGCCAACGTTAAATTGTAGTTCCCGTCCTTAGTAGCTTATCAGCTCGTTTAGGACGTTGATAACAGTCCAATCCATCAACCATGTCTTTCACACCAGCAACGAAACTTTACGTAACTGATTTAGTCCCTGTTCGAGCGTCATATGTAGATGAATCAGCCCCTGTTCGGGCGCCATATATAACTAAGGTTAAGTTTTGTGCAGAGAGAGAGGAGAGAGGTGAAAACTGATGACGTCATATGAATACGCTTTTTGATCTGTGGTAGAAATAAACGTAACAGGAGAAAAACAAAATAATCTGCAAAAAATTACCAGATCTCTTACTTTTCATGAGTATTCAAAAGAAAATATTTTTAATTCAATTATATTTTGTTATTGTCGTGTATAAGGCAGATTTGAATTTCAAATGTCATGAGTTTTTAAGCGTATCGTAGCACACAGCACACACACACACACACACAGAGAGAGAGAGAGAGAGAGAGAGAGCAGACGATTTTTGCAAAAGTTGCGCCACACGCTGGAGGACTGGTGTACCATTGATTGAAGATTTTGTTTTTTTAAGTCAACAGTATGATGTCATGCCAAATCACGTCCGAATTTCTGATATAATACAGTCTCCATTCAATTACCATGGGCATAGGATGTTGGAAGGAATTCATTCAGATCCCCACTGGGGCATCACTCCCCAAATTATCGAAAACGAAAAATTAACTAAAAATGTTAAGGTTAAAAACCTATAGAAATCCTGCAAACACTATTTACACCCTGCTACCCCCAAATTTTTGTCTTTACACCCCCAAAACTGGAAATTCTTGAAGAATCCCTGAGACATTGTCGTTCTGTATAAACGCGCTACAGGACGGGACTGTTTGTGATACGGGACTACCAAAGTAACGTTCTGTTGCGTCATCTACATCATGCCTATTGCTATTTTGAGCATCACTTTCGTAGATACCAATTAGACTCTCTTTATAAATAGTATTTAATGTTCCGATCAGAGTTGAAACCAGGTTGCTTTTGATCCGGTGACCCTGCCCTGTACATTACATGAATCACCCGGCCCAAACCTCACCCGATTGACCCAATTTTGACCGGAGTGACCCAATGACCCACTTCACTTAAATGACCTAACTGAATTTGTGATCCAGTCATTTCTCACACCGTATGGCTACCTCATTCGGTGACACGACTACCTTATTTGCATACCCATGGGGATATTTTGTTCTTTCCGGGTATAATCCCCGAAAAGAACAAATGATTATTTCCATATGTTATTACTATTGATAGGAACTTTTCCAGTGGTAAAGCATTTTCTTAGCGTTCGGGAGCTCCTGTTCCAAGCAGCCGATCATCCTGACTGAGGTTTTTCCTCAGTCATACCAGGAAAATGCTGGGATGGTACCTACAAAATAGGTCCTGGCCGTCTACCTTCCAACATCCTCTCCCCACTCTATCCTGGCCTGAGCGTCAGATGCCTAAAGGAACTTTTCGGTGTCGATTGGGGGTAAAACCCCTGTCACGGTCACCCTAAGAAAGAAACAATGTTCAATCGCGACAGCGTATGATACGAAAGGAATAAAAACTCTGCTCTACCTTTCGGGTCACCGAATCGAAATTGGGTCACTGGGTTCCAACTATAGACCCGATGATCCGGTCTAAAACTTCACCTGAATGACCCAATGGACCCGGTGACCCGTTTCAGCTTTAATTCTGACGTAGTCTAATGCACGATTTTTTTCTTACAGACCTATTACTTATTGAAATTTATTGTTACATTATTTGAGTGTGTGTGTGTCCGTGTTTGTGTGTGGAAGGTGTGAAAGAGAGAGAGGGAGGGATAGAAAGAGAGATGAATTGTAATAATTTTTGATGTGGCTTTATCTCTTGAGGTTTACAAACTATCACCCAGAGACTACTAATGTGAATACATTTGAATTAGAATAATTAATTACATAAACAAATAAGTCACATCTAGTGTGATCAATCAATCATTTTTAAAAATAAACTAAAATGAAACACCCCGTATACAATAATTATATCATTTACCATTAATTAGGGATCTGTTTTCTCTCTCTCTCTCTCTCTCTCTCTCTTTCAGACAGAAATGAGCATTAGAATGTTGTTACACTTCGATTTCAATACAACATTGGAATTGGCGAATTGTAAACAAGCCGTTGAAAAGCAAATCAATGTTACCACAATGTTTAATCACGTTCAAACAAATCGTTTAGATGGATGTGATTTAACCTTTTTTTTTTCTGTGTTTACATCTTTGTTTCTGTGGTCAATGAAAACCCGCTTTAGTGTTGTTTCGATCAACGGGAGCATTTGGTTGTTTTGACCCAAGTTTAACAATTACTGTAACATGCATTACAAGAACTGTTTAATACTAACTAAAGCGAATTACAACAGATAAAGTAACGATTTTTTAGAAAAATATTTATTAAGTTGTACACTGTAAGATTAAAACCCCGTTGTGGAGGAATGACACACTGCCTTTTAGACAGTGATATAAGCTAGAATGGCGTATTCTTTTTATTTACTTCTAAATGCGAGTATCATGTAAGCATTTCCTATTTAGAAACTAGGACTGTATTGACTAAACACCATTTAAAAGTTTAACATTTTCTTTTTAATAGCCAAACATTCCCTGAATAGTTATAACTTGATTCGAAGGATAGCGAGTCTAAGGTAGGTGTAATGATAATTTGATTCTTATCCCACGTAATTCACAGGAGTGTTGAAGGTATTGTGCATCACATACAGTAGGAAGTTTGCTGCGTTATTGGTGTCCACCCCACGTTATTTGAAAGGTGTTCGTGCGCACAATTTCGACATGCGAAGCAAAGTTTATTCAAGACAATTTATAATAATTTTACTTGGAGTGCTATAGCTATTACTTTAAACTCAAATAGTATTGAGACCTATCAAGGAAATAAGATTTTAAATAGTATTTTTTATGATTAATGTTTTCTTCATTTTAATATCTTCTACCAATTAATGGAAGTGATAATTTAAAAATAATTAACTGAAATATTTCAATAATAATTGCTTTAATAGTTGTTTCTAGTACATTATACAATATTAAAGTAACATACATGGGGTGTAACACACAGCATATTCATATTTTATATATGAAAACAATTTCGAAAACTGACTGGCGAAATTGGGTGCATAGTGTTTGCAATTTCGCCTTTTTGC
>JAGDQP010039713.1:0-17604 GCA_022664845.1 Lepisma saccharinum | reverse complement strand
TTCGGAACTCAATCCAAGATGGCGGATTTCAAGATGGCTGCCATGATTCCTACTAGCATCATCTGGTGTGGCCCTATCCTGTTTACCTCTATCCCAAGTTTCATCATCCTCCATCAACCCGTTTTCAAAATACAAGGGTGGTTCTGGACTGCGCCTCACCTGGCTTCTTCGACATTTTTTCGATTTTTAAGTGCCGCTACTCTTGAACTATATATGAAGGAGAAGTTTTTTCCGGTGTTTTATGCTTATATTCGTTTTGCTCTTTCATTTGAACCACATTGTAGCTATATTTGTTTCTGCGCGTTCGCGAACCTTACTTGTTAGATTTGACTCACAAAACAGCTTGAGAAAAAAATAATAAAAAGGCTTTTTAAATACATGCTTTTCTTAAACAATTCGTACTAAAAAGTAAAAAAAAAAATAGTTTATGCATGACTAAAAAGAAAAGCATAGATGCGCTCTCATATACAGTCACTTTAAAAATACTTTAATTGGTGCGCCCAATGCGTTTCTTTTTAGTCATGCATAGACTTTTTTTTTTTTTTTACTTTTTAATACGAATTGTTCAAGAAAAGAATGTCTTTAAAAAGCTTTATTATTATCTTTTCTGAATTATCTCGTCCAGATTATTCGTAGTTGTTTAGACCTCCTCGTCTGATTCAGTTCTGGGCAGGTAACACTCTTACAACTAGTTCCTTTCTTCCTTCAGCCTTTCCACTCTGCGTTCATTAATGGTCTTTGCATGTCTATTTTGAAAATTTTTGAAGGGGGTCACTTCCTCTTTTCCGATTCGATATTAATATATCTATATTGCATTGACATCGAAAATGATACTTCAGATTTAGTATTTAATGATAAAAACTACAATACTGAGTTTCGAGAACAATCATTAAGGCTGCGAATGAACACTTGAGAAATTGAGTGGCTCTGGTAAATCCTTTTAAGATGGGTTTTAAGTCGATTAGTATAAAACATATTTCGCAGTACTTTAAATAAATATTACTTGCTTTAACTTAACCCAACCCAACCTAGTGAAATGAGGGCGCACAGTTGTCTATTCCCCCAGTGCACTGTTACGAATTGACTTATTCTGTTTCATAAACAATAATGTCAATGCAGTATACCATACGAAAGTCCTAGAACATACGTAACATCTTTTCACTAAATTTAATAGCATTATTCCCATACTTTTAAGATTGGGAATGCTAAAATAATTAGTTGACTGCGTTGGGTAACTGCATGTAGATATAAATAGCATATTCATGGATTCACAACAATTTCCTTTATTACTTTCAGACTGTTGGAAGAATTCGGTGGAACAATTCCTCATGAGGATCTAGAAGCAGCTGCATTTCAAGAGGCAGCTAATGATGCTGTATTCCGTAGAGTCAGAAGACTGAGTTTCTTCCAAGGATCACCAGAGGTGAGTTGGTTCTGTTTTATACATCTGTTCATCACTACAAAGAGTACGAACGGACACACACACAGCCTGCTATCTTGAAAGTGAGGACACGTCTTCATGCAGTTTCTTGGTGCCTTAAATGTGTAGTATTGTTTAGTCTAATCAGCAATTCTAATTCTAAAGGCAATAGAATACCTAAAAGGAGTTCTTATTATTGTAAATTCAGTACTTTCTCTAGAGAAAAGAGCTTAAAAATTGGAACAGCGTAAGTCACCTTAGAGAACTGTTTTCTTGTAAGTATTAGGCAGATGTTTCAACTAGATTCAAAAGAATGTACAAACATTAGTGTTGCATATCTTTCATTTGAAGCTAAAGAATTTAAGCTGGAAATGCCCGTATACAGACAAATTAGCATAATGATAAACCACTAAATATTTTCCTGTGAATTGATTAAATATTTGTTCAGTTTTCAATATAAGAAATAGCCTTGCGAGTTCTATAAAAGTGGCATCTTTTAAGAGAATCTATATAAAGAACCATAGATGGTCT
The DNA here is from genome assembly GCA_022664845.1 of Lepisma saccharinum. Lineage (NCBI taxonomy): Eukaryota > Metazoa > Arthropoda > Insecta > Zygentoma > Lepismatidae > Lepisma > Lepisma saccharinum. The sequence goes on along the minus strand of JAGDQP010039713.1, from coordinate 15,653 downwards.
CAAAGAAAAAAACTAATTTAGTGTACTTCTAAGTTAAAGGAAGCTACTGTTAAGAGAAACACAAATGACTTAAGGAACAACCCCAGTTGTTTGTCTTTTTGGTTTTAGGTTAAAAACTTGGTAAATCTCTTCTTAGAATGTTGTTTTGGTAGCAAGCGAGGACTTGCATGCCTATTTCCTGCTATATCTTACGATGACGGGGGGAAGGGGGGCTTATGGATTTTTTTAGAGCTGTTCTGTATCATCTGTATCAAGGGCACGTTCGAAACTTTCAGTTGGGTTCTACTTAATTCTCTAACCTGACTAGAGCAAACTATTTTGTATGTCAATATCTGCATGAAAAATGTCAACATTTCAATCACCAATATTTCATAAACCTGAAGTTTCATATCTTACTCTCAAATATACTAAGCTGACTATATTTATCTGCATTTATTAGTTAAGAATTTAATTCCACCATATATTCAAGTTACCGAGTCGTCTTGATCCTGGAATTTCAGTGTTCGCTGCAGACCTAACTATGACCAGTTTCATCTGTATTTTCTTTTGTATTGTCATATCACGTCTTCATTTTGTTCCTGTCGAATAGTTTTGACCAGTGTTCACAGGTTTTGTCTGTTTAGTTACTACCCTTGATGTTGATTTTTTGGTAATTGGTAGGAACTATTTGCTTTCCGTATTATTAGCATCAAATTTCTAACTTATAGTAATATATTAAGTTGTTTTTGCTTTATATCCCATTACGTACATATTGTATCTATATAATTAACACTTAGTTGTACATTTATATAACAGTTCCTACTTTAAGAATATAAATTTAGAATATTTTTTTAAAATAATATTCTGTACTATACATCCAATTGACAGTTGGATGTACTAGGATAACAATTACCGGTTTACATTTCAAGAACTTGTCATTTTTCTGTCTCGAATTGCAATGATTTTATATTTCTCTCATTGAACAAAGACAACCATCAATTCTCACTTCAGTTCCATTAAAAAAAACACATGTAACTTTGAGCACATAACACAAACTATTAAATATAGAATAAACAATATTTAGAGTAACTATAATGTTAGTTATAATTACTAGGATTTGTTTAGTCAGTGGCTTGAAATTGTTTTTGTTCATAGGTTACTCAACATCTTGGTATGGGACGAACAAACTCCACATGGTCCCCGAATGCTGCCGTGGATGATGAGAGACCAACAATGCAAGAATTAGAAAATTTGTACGCCTCCATGGGCCAAAAGCCAGGAGCACCCGGCGCAGGGGCTGCTCCAGTGAGTAGGTATTCTATTAGTCAGGCGTACGTTCCAGGAACTGGACCAGTAAGAAAATTTTCACTGGGAACTCGCATGGCGTCCGCGAACAGAGATTCTTGGGTACCGAATGGAACTCAACAAAATGGACTTTCCACGATCATTGAGAGCAATCCTAACTTAGCTCCTACCGGAAGACATCTTTCCCCTCCTGGTAGGCTTATGACTGCTCCTATGTTCCAGCCATCACAACAGAGATTTGTGGTAACCCCAGTGCAGCAGAATTTGCAAGGACCTAGAACACGCCGACGCAGTACTATCACTGCTGAACAAAACAAAGCATCTGCAAAATTGAAAAATATTGATTAGTGTGCAACTTGCTATAGAAATTATGTATAATAAACAAACAATTGTATATTACTGTATATAGTTTAGTTTAAAGTTCCTAATATTACCAAATAATGGAATGTATATTTTTTAAAGAAGTCTATATATATTGGACATTTATTTTTATACACAAAAATATTGCACAAGTGAAGGGTCTAAGGCAAGAATTTCTAGAACAAGTCGTATGCTTATACCGGATATTTCTTAATGCCAGTTACGCCTCATAGTTTTAGAACTACTTTCAAAATAATGTATATTTTAAATATTTTAAAATATAATTGTAACAAAACTATGTATGTGTAAAATGTATACTTAAATGAATTTTACGTTGAACTCTGTATTTCAAAGTTTTTAAATATACATTCCTAGTGTTTAGTTATTTTCTTTTTATTTACTTCCTATATTATTGTAGGCATTAAAAATAATTTTAGAAACTTATTCTATTGATAGAGAATTTGTTGCGTTGCGTACACTAGTATGTGTCTTCTAATATTCTTCGCTCAGCACTGCACACACACATTTTAGTGGTCTATTCAGTATACAAATGTAGGTAGTCCTAGGATTGAAAGAAGTATTTTCATTTATAATCAAGTACTTTGATCAGCTTATGTGAATAAACTTGTCCTACAATGTGTACAGATGTTAGTTCGCTTGCAGTTTAGAGGAACTACAAGCAACTGAATGATATGTCCACATAGATAGTAGAACACTATCCTGTGCAAAAACAAATTACCTGTTTAGTATAGAAATGGCCAATAACGTTATATCTATAATAGCTACTACTTATCCTAAAGTAAAACGAATTATTTTAATCTTGAAGTTTCGTGTTCTCATTAGTCAACATCGACGGTCGGGAGATCTAAAGCACCGAAGACGTTACTGGTTCCAATACTGGTGGTCATAAGTTTTAATATTGAATTTTGAACAGCATTGAACTCGTATCGGGACTGGCCGAATTCATATGTAATAAAAAGGACAAAAAAATTAAGTTTTATCTACATATTTGAATACACTATCCAGAGTTGTGTGCAGTACATTGCTCGAAATTGAGATTTTGAATGTACTGTATATGTAAGATGTCAGTGTGTACAGACTCCTTTTTAAATGTAGTTCACTACAGCAAAAACTACATTTTCAAGAAGGCATATCCGCGCTACTCCTTACTTTAATTACTACTACTGCGGGGATATATATAGATGGGTCGATACCAGGATTTCTCGATACCCGATAGCGTATTTCTGACCGTCGATACTTTCTTCAACAGTGCTCTACAATGTAAATAATTCATACGTAATTAAAAGCAATATTCAAATATTTTCTATCGTTTATACGTTTTGTTCGTAGAGTTGCCAACTTGAAAAAGTAAAAAGTATGGACACTTACAGAAAGCCTATACGCAAAGATGACGCGTGTGCTGCTGAATCTCCCCACAAATCCAGATCAGCCTCCTTATAGTCCCCTACTTTCATTAGATGTGTTTTATTTCATACATATGCCATAAACTTACGTCAGCCGCCCGACATTTTGAATTGAAATATTGTAGTTCCCAGTTTTTTTCTACCCTGGAGCGGTTGCTGTCTGTAAGACTTCGAATGCACATAAAAAATACGTAAAGAAAACCGTAGAATAAAGATGTACTTGAATCATTAAACTTGTATACTAAGCAAGATGAAAGAAATTTTGAATAAGCCGGCAGCCGGCTTAATGTTTAATATGCGTAATGTCAAAACATAAGCAAGAAAGAAAAATAACTTGCCGATGAAATACAATGAAATATTCTATTTGTACACGATATAACAAATTTGAAGTCTGTAGATGCAGACATGAGACATTAATCTGAAGAGGGCTGACAAACTTATTATTGACAACATAGAATATGTATTTTGAAAGTTACCAGTATAACTAATACAAGAAAAATGAAAGACAAACAAAGTTACCTAAAGGCCATAAATAAATTCAAAGAAAAATGAAAAGTTCTAATGCATATGTGTAAAACTAATGGGTAAAAATATCCAATATGAAAGTTACGGACATTTAGGTGTCCCACCAAAGTCGTGACGTGATGCGGGACAGTTTTTAGAATTCCGGAAATATCGGGATGGGTGGCAACCTTATTTGTTCGGTTGTACAGCGAAAATAACTTTGTGGAGGTGGTGGTATGAGACTTTCTACCACAATAAAATGTTTTCTTACATATTCCTTCCCTTCTTCATTCACTTATTTCCTAGTAGTATTATAAAAGAAAAACAGTTTTATCCCTTCAAAGAGAATAGTCATTGAAATCTGAGTCTACGACACCTCGGAAGCAAGGGGGAAGGAGATAAGAGGAGACATGAAAGGACTCACGGCTGTGGAGATCGTAAATATTAGGCAAATATCCATTGATTTTTTCCTGAAAAGCGGAAATATAACTTCATATATTATTTTCTCCCTTGGCAAATGCGTCTGGTGGTTTGTTTTTCATGTGAAGTATGGTCGTGTCATAAACCCCTGGGATGAGGCGACAAGCGGTCAAGTTGACAAGAACGGGGAATAGACAAACGGTAGTTCTGTATTTCTTTTTTAGTTGGAAAATAAAAACCGGAGGGAGAAAGAGTAAAAAGCATGGATCTCAATAGCTTTGAAACAAGACGACACTGGTTTAATTGCTGGGTTTCACGACCAGACTGGAAATTAAATTATTCTTAATTAAAGAAGAATTGTTATCTGTTGCAAAAAGAATCTTTTTTTTTTTTTTTGTGCAAGATTGAAGCCGTATTCTGTCGCTATTTCTTCAAATAAACTGATGGAAGTAGCCCTCATTGAAATAAGAATTGAGGTGCTTGTGGCATGAAAACACACCCCATTATTTTATGAAGAAGCATTGGAAGGCCTATAAAGGACAGAGTAAGTTTATCTGAGGGAATGAAGGGTCAAGGTACTATAAGCGAATTTGATTTACGAGTTGTGTTTGGGCTGTTTGTGAAGGCTTATCATTTTATCGTGTGTGTAAAGTTGTGTGTTGAGGGACTTCTATATATTTTTTTTTTTTTTCAAGCAAAGACGGATCAATGAGTGGGCGCATTTACTTATTTGTTTCTTCTACCTCTTCTAAAAATTTCTGAGTAACAGTAACCTTGACCTAGGTAAGAGATTTACGCAATATGCAAGAGAAATATGCCTAGAAGCTATAAATAACCGGGTTGGAATGTTCAAAACAAAATGTTTTAAACGTGATTTAAACAGAGGCGATTGTTTGAACCATTTTGTGCATTTGTTTTAAACTTTTTAAGCTATGTTTAAAACATGTTAATTTTACTTTTTTTCTTCTTTGAAAGAATTATTATATTAGAGTACGAAAGGGTGTTTTTTTACTAGTAAAACGCGAGCAATTTACCCCATGTGAAAGCTAGTTGCTAAAAATAATCAGTATTATGACGCCGCAAGTCTACAGGTGGAGACATACAATGCGTTGTTTTGATTTGTTCTTTATCGGTTGAATGCTAGAAGCAGGAGATACTAATTCGCTATCAATAACATGAAACAAAATGTTCATATTTCAATTCTTTCCTTTTTATTTATTGTAAGAAACTGCTAGCAAGAGAAACTTTATGGGCATATATATATTTGCTTCTATGATTACATTGCTCTTTGTTTATGAGGAAAGGGACAGTATTGAGTAACTTTGCAGATTTCATTGAATTGAAATTAATTTATGGCCTTTAGGCATCTTAGGTTCAGTCCTGGATAGGGGAGGGAAAAAGATTCGGAAAGGTGTCATTCCGGCATTTGCCTGGTGTGACAGGAAAAACCCCTGGAAGTTTAGATTTGATAATCATTTCTTATTCGGTGCTTGGAGTTTGATGTCGGGTGGTAGAGCTTACTCGGTACTCTGTTTCTTTGCTGTTCGTTTATAGACTCATTGTCAGTGGGTTACACAGAGAGAGAAAAGAATTTAACCTGGACATATTTTGTTAAAGAATTTAACCTTCCGAAAATAATAATAACCGTAAAAGCCAAATGTAGATTGTGTAAAAAGGAAATGGCAGGTCTTATTCGAATGAGAGAACATGTCAAGAAGTGTGATTCAAATCCCGGCCAAGACAATGCATGGAGAATTTTCTTTCAGTATTTCCGTGCTTGGCGCACGAGATATACTCAGCTTAATGTTGTAAATACATTTTTCAAGGTAGCAATTTGTAATACTGCTAAGAAGGGGAAATTTTCCAGGCAGCCCCTAGATACTTCTCCGTAACCTCATTGCCTTTGTAATTTCTAGAGGAAAACTTAATAGCTTGATGACGTGAAATAAAAGATGAACTTTGCATTTCAAAGTAAAATAAAATTGATATAATCATAATATCCAAATGCGGAAATGGAGTCTGAGCTCAGAAGGCAATATAAAATTTTATAGCAGTGACTTATCAGTCTTATTGGATGCAAACATGCCCAATATCTTTGAATAGTCAGGACCGTCAGATGTCTTACTGTCCGGCGTGTTATATTTATTGTTCATTATAGTGGTGGTTATTCGACTATTTGAAGTCATAAAAAATAGAGATAGTATGATACTGCCAAACTTCAAAGACTTTCTATAGCTCAGATAAACCTAAAAGGGTAAGTAATAGTACTTACATCAAATAATGTGTTGTATATCGAAATTTGTAGAAATAAAGTATTTTAAGAGAGATTAAAATATAATTTACGTAGAAGATTTCATAACGAAGAACGAGATTTATGTGAAATCAATCATGGTCATCTGATACTATAAACAATGTTGTATTGTGTGTAGCCTGTGTTGTTTTTGCTTGATTATTTCAAAACTGATTCACAGAAGTCAGTTTTATACTTCCTGAATTACAAAATCTACAATCAAATTGTTGATGAGGACCTGCAGAAATTTCATCTGTCAAAGGTATCGTGAATTTCCACGGCACAAAACAAACATTGATTTGCTCTTACGACTTTATAGCTTTAGAATATACGGAGTTTTAAAACACTGTCTAACAGGTAATTCATTAATATTAGTGGCCTTTCGTTAGATAACAATATATAACATTTTTACGGTCATTGAATTTTTTTTAAAAATAGAATGAAAGTTAACATTATTTCAGGTTTCATTTCTGTATGTAGGGAATAAACAGCCAATAATGCCAAACAAACCTACGAGATATACTACTATATGAATGAATAAAATCAGTTGAATAGTCAATGAAATGTCTAATAAGCAGGATATAGTCTCAGAACATATATTATAAGTGCACTTTTTCATCTTTACATTTTCTTTAAACATGGAACACATTAGTTATATTTTTGATTGGTATGTTCTTAATATTGTGTTGAGGTATTTCTCCTTGATTTTTGTTGGATCTCGTTGAAAGAACTCAATGGGCTCTGGAGAAACTGGCGCTTTTAGTGTAACTGAAACATTTCAAGATATCTAACATGTTGGCTACTATTGATTAATTGTTAGGATCTTGTGCGTTTTCGAGAAAGGTTTCAACAGCAGATCTTAATTACATAATTCCTATTTATCTATTGGCTTCACGAATTTTGAAATCCTTAAATTTTTAAGACTTTGTGGGTTTGAGGACCTGCAAAAATATTACTTATGGGCGAAGCAACACCAGAAAGCTGAACAAGCCAAGAAGAAAGGAACCAAACTTCAAATCTGTTTTAAGAGGAATTAGTAATCAAGTCCCTATTTAAAATATATTTAAAAATAACAACAGAGAAATGAGAACAATAATTTGGAAAAGCAGCCTAAATAATAGTTAAGAATCAAATGAAATAATCCATACTTTGAAGATTCTTGCTATTGATGAGAAATTTGAAGGCCTGGGTATTGTCCCGGCGTTCGCATTATGGGACAGGGAAATCGTGAACATTCTGAAAATCTTATGTTCATCCTGAGCAGGACACAAACACGAGCCGTCTCTCTTGTATTTATTTCATATCTGTGATCGTAGCTACTAGTCTCAACCAAGCAATTATGCTATTTGTTTCCCCTTTAAGTAGGACGGCCAACTGCAATTGAACTCTTGGATCTGCATAGAAATTTAGTCTTTCCCGATTTCGATTTCAACATTTCAAGATTCATACTCATCCTTACAAATACAAAGATAATCACATGATGATATTATTTCAGGATATTATGTACTTTCTATCAAGTGGATTTGAAATACACATGAACAGTCCTTGTTCTTTTCAATTTCATGTTATTTTGGTTGGCCCAACGGGATTCTTCATCTAAGCACCGTGATCCGCGCACTGTCCACCCGACCTACGGGGTCACCTTTTACCTTACGATGCATCTGTTATTCACATAAGCACTGTCATTCCACTGAGAAATGACACACTGTTCCTTTTGGGACAAATAATCTAACTGTTCATTGAATTATTGTTACTCATACTCTTGACAGTTATGTAATCCCACACGATTTCTAAAAATCGCTTTGCATACGGAATCTACTTGAGATATCGAACATGCGGTAAACGAATTATTGTTACGTGTCTAGAAGTAGTCTCATTTATGCAGTTTTTGACCCTACTTGGAAGAATTTTTGGGAATCCCCTTTTTTCCTTTCGGGAATCTCTTGCGACCTGGTTGTATTATTTTCAAATATGCATTTTTGGGTAGCCCGAGTGTGACTCCCTCTAATATTTTCTGATCCGCCTACTCTTCGATTTTTCGTATTCGAAATAATCAGCTCTGAAGTACATTTCCCCACGCAATCGGCAGCCTATAGCTTCGAAAGTACTGAATATTCGACACCCGTTTTTATCAACTTTTTCTAAATTTGATCTCAAGTACTCACCATTAATTTTTTTCTACGCATTAATGGAACATACTGTATATTGTAGAAGTTATATTCAGAACTATCAAAATATTCAGGAAAAAAAGTTCGTTCAATGAATAAATAAATGAAGTTTACGTGATGATATAATAACGTTTGTGATTCTTGTTTTTAGTTTTGATATTCTTATAAAGTTTGTTTCGTGGGTATATATTGACATATTTGTGATCACATAAATTAAAATGAATATGACAATAAATCAAGAAATGTAGAGGAAGAATCCCAAGTAACCCCTTGGTGAAATTCATGAAGCGAAAACATAAATACATTCACTAAATAGGTATGAAAATAAAATAGCCGAGGGTATAAGACAATTGTGGAACAAAGGGATAACGAAACGATTCAATCAATATAGAAACACACACACACACCCTTCCACACACACACACACACCTCCAAATTCTTCAATTTCCACACTGCTGCTAACGTCTCTTTAAGCAAGAATTATTTTAGATAGGTAAGTAAGAAGAAATATAATATAAACCCTAAATTACAAATATTATTTTATGTGTGAGATATTCCGGGTTGTCCAGTTCTCAGTGTTGCCAACTTATTTAAAAATAATTTAAAACAAATTCTTCCATACCGTATTTACCTCAAACTCAGCTTAAACACCATTCAACACATAGAAGAAAGTTTTGGGTGTCCCCGACCTCAAGCACCCCAGTTGTCAGTGTTTCCTGCCTATTTTAAAATTCAACTTATAGAAATCCTATACAAATAGAAATCTACACGTGTACATTGATTACACTACATTTTACATGCTCATGGTACTGGGGCAGGTCTTACAGGCACTCCAGGCACCGTAGTTTGTCAGGGTTGCCAAACAATTAAAAAGTTAATTTCATATTCGTTACCGTTGGGCGTATTCACATTGATTTACACAACATTTGCCAAGTACATTAGGAACTGGGACAGTTCATGTGGGTACTTCCGACGCCGCAGTTGTCAGTGCTGCCCACCAATTTCAGAAAATAAAACTTTTAATTGCTCTCATATCGTTGAATGTATTAGGACCAAACTTTGTAGTTACGTACTGGGACGCGTCATAGAAGTACTTCAGGTCCCGCAGTTGACAGTGTTGCCAATCAATTTTTAAAATGAATATTTACTACTTCGATTCAGTTCGACGTATCTGCACCAAGCTTTGAGTATACATATTCGATACAATCGAAACATACTGTGGTTGTTTCCTGTACCCAAACACCCAGTTGTCAGCGTTGCCACCCTATTTTGAAATTCAGTTTTTCAAATGGCCCTTATACTGTTACGTGCCGATAGCTATTGCTATACTTTCAAACAGGGGTGAGGAAGCCGCGAGACGTTGCTAGGATATGATATGCTTTGAAATAATATTTCTCAAAGCCCTATTGCAACAGACTCATTAGAAGAACCCTATATCTAGTTGCTTGTTTACAAGAGTATTTATTATGGATTTATACAACTATTTTGAAATATGCACATAACACATTTTTTGTTACATTGTCTCTATCTGTATATATTTTCACAGTGTGGGACGAGGCTTGGAGCCCAGAGCATGAGGGAGCAATACGACCGAAATTTTATAGTGAAATACAGTGTACTAGTAAACGCAAACATATATCTCCGCCCTTGAATAGAAGCAGGTTATTACCCGGGATTTTGAGCTAAAGATAATTTAATTTTGCGGGCGGTAATTATGATCAAAAATAGATATCTTCCTTGAATAATACCGTAATTAGAAAATAACCTATTGTATACACACGATTAGGGCATATTTCGGTAAGAATTGATAGTTTTTCAGTTTACAGTTAAGATGTCTTCGAAGTTGTATTACTTCTAGAAACTTAAATTCTTCCTATAATTCAAAATATTTCTTGTTCTTCAGTTCCTTGGAGGTTTATTAGTATTTTTATTACACACTATAATAAATATTTTTAGTCCATATGTCCTTACTCAATTCCTTAGTTTGTCAGGGTGAAGATATAGGAAGTATAGCAATGTGGTAGTGAATGCATAAATAATCCCATTTGCGTCGTAATGCGCAAGAAAACAAAGCAATAGTAAATTGGGATTAATTAGTGCTTAAATCCAATCCTGTTGGTTACATTGATTATCTGCAGCGTAAAGCATTAAATACTTGCTGTGTGAAAAAACGACATTTTGAAAAAAAAAACATGAAAAAGAACTGAAAAAACTAAAAAAAACAAAACTCAGTGTCGTATCAAATTGAGTACCACAGTGTTCTTGGTATGCCAGGGCACTTTGGGAGGTATAGGCAACAGAGCGTGGGACTGACCACCCCATCTCACTTCGTGCCGGGTTTGGTCGAAAATATGTGGATCGCTACCTCCAATCCTCCATGTGCTGGGCGCATTACACTTTTACGTTTTTACCTTTTATGTAAAAATAGTTTCGTCATTGAATTTTAATAAATAGAAAATTTCATTAAGCTTGGTAAAATAGAATCTACAATTTCTAGTAAGTGCTTATGAATAGACCGAAAACACGATTGAAACGTTATAGAGGCTACTGCAGATAGAATACCTGTCATAACCCCTACCAATTTTTATTTTTAAGTAAATGTTTAAAACGTTTTTAACGCTTCTTTGCAGTATACAACGTGTTAAAAAACACGTTTTAAACATTTATGTTTTTTTTTTTTAAATTCCAACCCTGATAAGTCTTATTCAGCAAAAATGGTCAGCAAGAAAATTGCTAATTTTCCCAATTACAAACTTTACTTTTCGACAATTCTGAATTTATAGATTTTTGCAACTACTAGACTTCAACAAGCTTGAAAATATTAATTTTGTAACATCTCAAAATAATCGAGAAAATAAGGCACACTATTGACACAAACTCCTAATGAAGTTTTTTTGTTAGTATGGTCAGTGGGCGATAAATTACTCGAGAATGAGTAAGTAACTCTCACTCTTTTTATTTAAGCTTTTCAATGCTCAATTTCTGTACCTATTTTCACTAGACAAATACGAGAGAAAACAGGGGGAGGGGACATATCCATTCATCCCCCTAATCGCCGATCATGTAACTCTTTCACTTCCACGCAGTATTCATCTGCCAAGTAGTGGGCCAGGTCAAAGAATGAAACCGAAATCCACCCCTGCTCGTTTGTTACAAACTATTTCTGTTGTACTGAAACGTCTCTCGGAGAAGATTGTTGCCAGTTGGTATGCACAAATATTACTTTGGAAATTTCCTCAATCTGGATATTTTTCAGTTATCAAGTCTCACGTGCGAGACCGTATTCCAGGTTAAGATGCTAAAAAAAATGAATTTAATTAATTTGCATCATTTTATGCAAAAGAAGGAGTTTTTTGTTATTTTTGTAGCTAAACTAGCTTATTGAATGCTCAGTAAACTGGATCCAAAGTCACATGATACTAAGAAACAATTATATGAAAATTCTATGATAGTGTTTTGAAGAATTGAATTGAAAAGACATAAAGACAAACAAACAAGAAACAATTGTCACTGCTGTCTTTTCTATTCTGAGACTTGAGACGGAGGCCTCTTAAATATAGGCGCAGAAACTCTAAAAAAAAATCCCAAATTTCAACAGATAGCTTATTAATCTTAATGTTCAACCATGATCTCTCACTTCGTAACATATGAAACATGGAAAACACTTTCTTTTGAAGTTAATTTTGTCTTGATAACTCAAGAACCTTTAACTCTGACAGTGAGATGTAAACAATAATGTCCTACGACTAGATTATTTTCATATAGAATATCAGTGTCAAATACTGTATATAAAAGTATCGGAAAAGTAACGTACTTATTATTGAAGATATCGACTGATACCGATACCTTGCAAGTATCGGTGGTATCGAGGTATCAAAAGTATCGTGAACCCATCCATCCCTAATATATACATTCTAGAGATGGATGATTCTCGATACTTTCGATACCACCGATACATGCAAAGTATTGATCCATACCTCAACTAATGAACTCAATACTTTTTCGATACTTTGATATTTTTTGACACTAATATCTTTCTCTGGAAATAATCCCAGGGTAGAACGTTAGTTCTGTAACTTACATCTTAAAGCTTCTTGAATTAGAATTTTATTTATGAGCTTTTGGCATCTAGGACTCAGGACAGAATTAAGTTATAGGCAAGCAATACACTTACATTTTAATTTTAATTAATTAATGTAAAATAATAATAAATAACAGCCATATTCAATCCACTACTGGATGAGGCCTCTCCCCGGAGGGAGGAGATTGGTCTAGTGCTCCCACGCTGACGAGACGGGTTGGGAGAGGAGAGCCTAATCTCTCACTGTAATTGCCACTATCTTTTATTCATAGCAGCTCCCCAATTGCATCACGATGTTGGGTGGGTACAGTTCCAGACCCACACACTTTGGAAAGGATCCTCCTTGGCAGCACCAAGAATCGAACCCGGGACCCCCTCAATCCGTAGTTAGACACGCTAATGATTATGCTAACGGGGGTGGTCTATTAATTAATGTACGTTTTATGTAATACATTGAAGGACATTGTGAAAAAGCGTCGAATACCAAGTATCGGGAATATCGATAAATTCTGGTATCGACTCAACTCTATTTGTTGAGATATGAAGTTCTAGAAGTGTGGAAGAAATTCGTAACGGTTTAAGAAATATTGAGTACTGAATGAAAGCATTCTTACCCACACAAAAAGAATCGAGACTGAAAAGTATCCGATTTTACTCCCTCAACCAATTCTACATTTCCTTTTTTGCACTCACTTTGCGTTATGTCGAAAAATATAAGCAAGGTAAGCAAAATACGAACAGTAATTTTTCTCTCTGCATATAATGTTGGGACGAAAACATTTTTGACAATCTTGGGTATTCTAAAGAAAAATATTTTGAATGAACTTTCCTGCTTTCAAATATTGAGAAGAAGCAGACTGAAAGGAAAAGATCAGTTGGTGAGAAATGTTTTTCTTTAGTTCTTCCACATCTAGAATGTCTGTTGCACCTACAGTAAATGAAGCTCGTCGTCTTAACTTTCAGAGACAGCAGTTGAATTCTTTCTTCATTGTCAACTTTCCTATCCCTTGGCTTACGGATAAATATCCAGTCACACACGCACACACACCGTCCTAAAATAAGAAACGCATAATTTGTACTATCGGTCAAATGTGCGTAAGATAAAAAGGGGAAAGAACGGACCCATTGCGGATACAACGCTGATTTTGTGAGGTCTGAAACAAAACAATAACCAGCTGTCATTGTCCTTTAAAACCACTACATAATAATTATTGGATTCTTAATATTTTCGGTCCCCTTTCTCTCTCTCTCTCTCTTACACTGAGAGAGAGAGAGCGAGTGAGAGAGAGAGAGAGAGAGAGAGAGAAAGAGAGAGAAAGAAAGAAAGAAAACAATTTGTCTGGGTATGTCAATCGTTTGTCCCTGGCTCTAATGAGCGCAATCCTTAAAAGAGAAGCAGTCAAAAGTGACAGAAAAAGCATGGCAAAAGCCGACTTGATTCCAATGGATCGGCAATGCTCGTGTTCCATAACAAAAACCTATAACATCCAGTCATGGAAAAGTATTTTTAGGTGATATTATTTGTTTTCTTATGTTTTGATATACCTATGAAGTGAAAGAAGTATTAACTTTATGAGTTTCAAGTTTTAAAAAGACGACTTCCACTCTTCTGTAAAACAAAGTGGTAAAGAATTTCATATTTAAGATCAAATTATACAAAATTATTGTAAGTATTTAAGATAGATGTAAACTTCATATTCTTCCCTATTAAACATTGTAGTGGTTGTGTGAGCTCTGCGTAAATTTTACAGAAACGCATAACAATTACACAATCCGAGAAAACTTCTAAGCTTCTTAATTGATTTCTGGTCTTCAAATGTCGCAATTAAATTCACTATTCTGTCATTAATTCTTTGACCTAAGCTGCCAGTTGAGTGTCCAAGGGCTAAGATAATATGCTGCATAAATGATGTTTTCTCCAGTGAGATACGCAGTCCTGCTTTCTGTAACCGTTGAAATAGCTTTTCCAAAATTTTTGGAACTTCACTTTCAACATCGTGATATATGAAAATATCATCCATATAGTACGATAGATGTTGAGGTTCTATATTACTTAGAGTTAATGGTAAAATTCTACTGAACATAGCAGGTGAATTTCGGAAGCCCATACTTTGTAATTATATGTATATAGTGTAAATTCCGTACAACCTCTAGACTCCTCTGTAATTGGTAAACTGTAGTATGCAGTCTTTAAATCCAATTGACAATACCAATTTTTTTCCTGACATATTTGCAAGCACTTCGGAAATGCTTGCAGCTCAAGAGCTCTAAAATCTGTGATGAATCTATATTCGCAATTAGTTTTTTGAGGAAAAAGCAAGGGGAATCATATGCGATTTTCCGTTGGTTCAATCACACCATGCTCCAAAAGAGTATTTATTTGTTCTTGTATATGAGGACGAATTGCATACGCAATCGGATAAGGATGTTTCCGGAAAGTTACTTTAGAATTTAACTCTATGTGATGTTCATAGTTCTTTACATGGCCTAGTGTATTCTTATCCCAGGCAAAAACATTGGCAAATTTATAACATGACTGTAAAATTTGCTCTGTTGCTTCTGGTTTTACATCTTCGCCTATTTTTAACTTACTAGAGGGTCATTCCATGTCAAGTGGTCTGGGAGTCCCCGATCGACCATAATAGATTTCAACGAAATTTGCTGGGAACATACACACATGTCCCCAATGAACATTGGTAAAGCTTTACGTTCGCCGATGCAATACTTGCGGAGCTAGAGACATTTGTGTGACACCATACTTCAGCCGTCGACCGTATGATGCTGAAGTTGCGACAACTTTGAGACATAATAACTCTGGCACCATTTTGTTGAGAGAAACAAAACTTGGCTAGCTTGTACAACTTTTTGTGGTCTATGAAACAAAATCAGAAAAACATTTCTACGAGCGATATTCATGTAGATAATTTGGAGCAAAGTTGGCCGAAAAAATTGCGTCTTCAAAAAAGATGTAAAGTTTGACTTTTGATACCTCTGAAAGTAAGAGTAGGAAAAACGTGAAACTTTGCGCGTAAAAACTTAGCAACACAAGGTTGTTGAATATAAAATGCCATGCTTCTACAGCTTTCCAATCGTTGACAAATTAAGTTGAAAGTTGACGATTT
>JAGDQP010039712.1:0-12302 GCA_022664845.1 Lepisma saccharinum | reverse complement strand
CTTTTTATTGAACATGTTAAAGTGATCGAAAATATATTGTATTTAGATTTTCTCTTTGCTCCTTCAGTGCACTATAGCCTACCATTCAGCTGCTTCCTCATAAAAGCAAATAGATCTCGTTGCAAGCTTCTCGCTAATAGGTATAGCGCGTCGGTACACACTAAATCAAAAGAGCGGAATTTTCACTCTTTTAAAGCTAAAAAAGAGGGACCACTCTTTTGTAGAGTGGTATTTTCAGTCAAAAAAAAGAATGGTTTCTAACAAAACACTCTCGCCTTGGATGGAAAATGTGCTCTTTCTAAATGGAATTCTGTTCTTTTGGATGTAATTTTCTTTTTCAAACTTAAAAGAGTGATTTCTCATTGATTCTTTAAAATTGAAAGAGCAATTTCTCATTCTTTTTAGAGTGGTTATGTACTTGTTCTCCATGGCTCCCCTTTCGCATCTTCTCAACGTTTTATTGCGTCGTTTTCGTGTTCGAAAGTTGAAAACTTTATTTGAATAGATGAAAATTCACCCCCAAAAAATATATTTACGTTCCCATTGAAATGGACTACTACTACAAATTCCACCTTTTTCGAGCGCTCCGATGAAAATCCTGTCTAAAAGAGTGGTCTCTCTTTCCGCTCAAATCGAGCGGAATTTCCCTCTTTTGATTTAGGACTGTACAATCCTTTTTTCTAAACTTTATTTACTAGTTTTATTTTGTGTAGTTAACTGCCGGTGTAAATACATTAGCGATGAATGATACGAGTATGCAACAGACAGTGGGAGTTAAATAATACTCGTGAAATTTCACGCCGCGGAAATTCCAAGGTCCTGATTTCGACTCTAAAATTAAAAAAAAAGAAAAAAATGAACCCCGACATCCAAGATCGAAGCAACGCAATCTTAATCTTCCGAATTCGGTTAAATTTCGACTCAGGTTCCCAATTTGCGTGAAATGTTCAAGAACGTTCGTGATCACAAAGATATTCCACTTGTCTCTAAGAAAATTAGAAGAACATTCTTAGAATATTTTAGGAATATCCCCCCCCCCCCTCAAAAAATAACAAGCATCTTACAAATACTCGTAGAATAGTCCGGGAATATCATCCGCATGTGTGCTTGCCCAGGACATTGTAAAATGCTCCACACATACACTAGGACTATCTTAGGATATCCTAGGGATGTCCCCATATCTTCACCAGGCTATCTGTAGGATATCTCTTGGACATACATGTGTTGTACGGGAAAGGTCGCTGAGTTAGATTAAAAATACATATACATTCCAAAACACAAGCTTAAAATGGCTTTATTATGGAGAAGCATCCAATTTTTTTTCTCTTAAATTTCACATCTGACGGTTCTAAAAAAGCACTAAATTTGATTCTACAATAAAAAAATATATATATTTCAAAATCAAGGTGCTTGTAATCCGAATCGTCTTCATTTTTTTTTAATCGTTCTATGTTCGTTACATATCATATCTGGAAGGTTTTAACAGCACTAGTGGCAGTCCGAAAACCTCATTTGGAAGAATATTTAAAAAACAAACTACAAAATATTCTGGTCTAGTTGCTTTCTAAAATCGCACTAAAAGCTAGGTTTGCTAGAAGCGAGGCAACGCCTAATACTTTATGTAAAAAAAGATCCTAAATGCACTGTTTCGAATATTATGATTTACTTTCAATAAATTTGGTTGCTAACATGATAGAACCAGAGTTTGTTTTCTCTTTAGACCACTTTGCTTCTTATAGCTGGAAATATCCAGTTCCTATATTAACAATTTTAATCTTTTCATAGAAATAAAAAAAAGGCAATTTCTTCATTTATTTTATTTCATTCAGTATTTGTTCTCGTAAATGTGTTCAGACGACAAGGGTTAGCTAATAATAATATATTCAGATTTGTTGCAGTCTGTTGTCAGTACACAGTAACATTCTTCGGAGTCTCATGTCCCCTGTACGTGAGTGGTACGTGACAATCATTTGTTGTCTTGTAACCAAGATGTTCCAGGGTCGATTCCCACTGGGGTCACAAATGATTCGGAGCCCATGTTAAACTGTAGGTCCTTCCTTACAAAGTACTCTCTATCCGATGGAAGGCAAGGGCAAACCACCAACGGTTCACCTTGTTCAGCGTTCTTCGGGCCAAGACCTGTCTTTGGACAGAACACTCATCATCATCATAGATCTATGACGGAGGTTTCTCTATTACCTCGTATTTCTCATCCTTTTAATTCTTTAGGGGTCTCTTTTTATTGGAGATAATTCTTAATTGTTTGTTTATATCTCTGTGAAACGCACCTAAATAAAACCAGATGGAGAAAGACGGACTTTTATGATTTAGTAATTATATTAAATTAGCGATCGTGATTTAACGGATCGTTTTAATCGCTCTGGTCACGTTTCTTAACAAAGGTTACAGATTCGATTTAGTATCACCCGAATGTGTTAGACATATTAGACTCCGATTTTCACTATTTTTACATCTTTACTTCCGATATTCTGCATGCCGTCACGACTGTTTCTTTTGGTAATTCCCTACAATTCGCACTTCTTTGTACTGTTATCCGGATTAATGATTAAACGGTTTTAAAAATTAGAGCCACAAAACTAGTCGCTGCTAGAAGATCTATCGTTTATTTATAAACGTTAGAAAGGACACGAAATGCTAAGGTTAGGACCGGTTTATGTCAGTCAAAGGAAGTTTAACTTGCATCGTAAATGTATTTAAGCGATGGGTTTTAATACTTTTTTCAGTAACTAGAGTATACGTTTTCACAGCATTTAGCCCCCAAAAATCTTTATATTAGGTCTACTAAGGGCCGCTCTAAGTTTATAAATACAAACTTTTTAATCATCTGATCTGATCATCTAATCATCTGATTTCACTGTAACATAGTAAAAACCTTTCATAACAAAATTCTCATTGATTAATCAAGCTGTAAAGGATTTTCGAGCTCCTTGTCCCATAGTAAACTCGACTTGGGCCACACTGCTATTATAAGTACTTCTAATATGCGGGGCCTTGACCTGTGGCCTTCGTATCAAGAAGCATGTCACATCACATGGTTAGAGCAACGAATACCCATCACCGGTGTATTTGACTTCGAGACCGATGTCCGCTATTTGCTCACTCAAGTAGCTCCCCCTTTGACGTCACAATGCTGAATCAAATCGAAATTGAGAGCTCCCACCAAGAATCGAATACAGGATCTCTTACACCAAATCGGAGCTCACATCTAATATGACTACTTTCTCTATATGTATAATTTGCTACTGTTATAAAGATAATAATTCCTACAGTTATGGTAGCACATACACTTTTGATTGAACTTTCATTACTGTAAAAATAAGCATTTAAAACAAATTTCTCCTCCAAGTAAAGTTCTGAAAAAGGTGTCTTCAAGTGATAGTGTCGTTTATATTATGAAGTTTTGATATGTTTCTTCTATAGGAGAACTTTTAGTACACTTACGAACTATACAACCCTATACAAATATTTAGAACGACATTATTTGTTTTATTTTGTATTACATTTTATCAAACTGAGTGATCTTAAAAGAACAGAACGTTTTCATTCCTTTTCACATGATCGACTCTCTACACCGACGTTTGATCACACTCTACTTGAAAATGTAGCTGATAATTTCAATATTAATGAGAGATGTTAGGATATTTCTTTTGGCTATAGAAGAAAATAATAAAAGTGACGTACTTTTCTGTCACTATTAATTTCAGTGAAATTAATAGTGACAGAAATATTATTTTTAAACATTATATGTCTTTCAATGCATTATAGAAATTCATTTTACAAATTACTAATGTATTTCATTGAAGAAAAAAGAGAGAGTTATCTATCGTGCTCTGTAAGAAATGTTTTATTCTGTTTCAAATTTGATAATACTTTGGTAGGTGGCTGTAATGTACATGATTACGCGTTACTATGTTCTTTATCACCTTAATTTTATGAAACTTTTGCATTTTAAGGTACTTTTATTACAGAAGTACAGGACTTATATAGCACAAAATTTTGTGTGCACATTTCGACTAAAATGACCAAAACCTAATTAAATTACTAATAAATTACAGCAATTTTTGTACCTATTAATAGTAAATTGCACGTTAATTGACAAGTCCCTTTAACCTGATAACTACGCGAGACTTTTAATAAAAAAACTTCTTTTCGTCTAGGTATTCATTTTGAATTATCAAAACAAAGAGTTTATACACGTAAAAGCAAATAAATTTGTAAGAATTATCTATTTAAGTATTTATTGACTATGAAAAGATTGCTCAGAAATCCCCCTTAAAGTTACCATGCAGCCAGTTATATAATGACCATTATACCATGACAATTTTTAAGTGTAGAGGAAATACAGAAAGCGTGATATCAGTCTTGAAAAGCAAACCAAATGAGAATCCTAAATTTGTAGAGATGATTAAAAAATATTCTCAAATTAGGAAGGAAAAGAAATAGAAATACAATTAATGAAAGACAAATTTTAACCATTATAAAAGATCTTCAATTTGATTGTGATAATAATGTTGGTGATAATGAGTGTGAGTTGATAGCTTCTCGTTAAGGTGACTCGAAGGTAGTTTGGCATTCTCTTTCGTCATAGTTTATACTAAGAAAGGAAATAGTAGAGAGTTTCTCAAGTGTGGACGAGCGTTGGCGTAGCATTCGGGAGGTCGTGGGTTCGATCCCAGCGGCCGACCATCCTGACTGAGGTTTTTCCAGGCGTTTTCCTAAGTCACACCAGACAAATGCCGGGATGTCACCTTTAATATAGGCCCTGGCCGACACCTGTCCGAATCCTTTCCCCTTCCTTATCCCGGACTGCGCCTTAGATGCCTAAAGGCCATAAAAATTTCAAATTCGAATTCTCAAGTGTGAACATCAAACGCTCTTATAGTGGCCCCTAGAATATTCATGATATTAATTCCATATTTATCTATAGCAGCAATGCTGGGATATCTACCTGTATTTTACAAGAATCTCCAATTTAAACTGGAGTAATATTTTCTTCTTATTAATCCAATTGCGAGAAGATGAACGAATAAATACGATTTCAAATCAAGGCAACTTTTTTTGGTTGTAAACTTTATCAGAATTCAGATATCTACAATAAACACTTTGCTATTGTTGCCTATTCTGATCCTGAGAATATTCCAAACCGCAGTTAGGTATACGAAACGGCTCTAAGTGATTTTCATCTTGTAACACACAAACAAAAATTTTGAGGCTAAGTTAACACTCGCGGACTTTTCTTTTTGTGAAATCTTCTTTTTTTTAATTTGAGAAAATTCTATTGTTTTGATTGCATTTTAATTGCAATTCAGGATTTCAAAAAAGTAACTTCACTAGGTTTTGAATTTGAATTGTATATATGTCCTTCAGACAAGTGTTGCCATGAGACGAGACTTTAGGCTGTCTCGTTCTGCCTCGAAAAAATATTGTCTATAGTTTAATCTCGAAAACATGTACTTGTCCCCATCTCGTTTTCAAGACGAAACGAGATGGGACATGGAGAATGTCTCGTCTCGTGGGCAACATTTCTTCAGACATCCTTGGCTCAGCCTTATCAAGAGTCTTTTTGTGACATTTTTTTTTTATGATTCCGTTTCTTGTAATCATTTAAGATCAACTTTCGACACTGTACGGAGTATATAGTCCAAACATTATTATTATTATTGGAAATGTTTTACCGCCAGGACACCTTTACAATTGCTCTTTTCCTTTTAATACCCAACTGTTCATGAGAGGAAGTGTTTAAAAACACTATTTCGCTCTTGGAATATAGCAATTTCCATGGGCGTTTGCATGTAAGAAAAAAGTTCTATGGTGTTAGAAATGCCAGGATCTGATAGACGACTTACTCTTCGGTGATGCGTTATTAGAGTATCAGATAACATCTCCATAATTATCGTTTTTGTGCAGGGGGGGGGGGGGTTATACTCAAATCCAGCGATACAGTCGTCATCATTGTGGACTTCAGATTGGCAGAGGAGAGGCACGCAGTTTCAAGCTTTGCTTCCCGACGTCCTGGCTGAAGTTTTTAGTGTTTTCCTCACTTTCACTAGGCGAATGACGGGATGTTACGAAGAAGACTAAGGTGCTTGGCCACAACTTCCTCATGCTTTTTCCTGGAAAAGTGCTCGCCAATGAACGTCGTCCTCCTGACTTGTGAGAGCCTTAGGTCATAAGAGACTTTACAGGTCGTAAATGAATTTTTTTTAATTAAATATGAGAGAATTGTTAGCAGTCAATTCGAGGCAATCCAATCTTCTTTTCGCACATTTCTGGAATCATACATCAGGAATTTCCAAAGAAGAATCGAATACAGGAACGTTCCATTTGAAGAAACCTTCCAATGGTGATTTTGTCTGCGTTTACGTTCGCTTTGTTTATTATCTACCTTCCGTGAACCTTCTTGAAATCTTTCATATGTGAAGCTCAAAGTATGTCCGTATTTCTGTCTGCCTGTATGTATTTTCGCTACGCAAATCCACACGGTTGGACCATCTCCAGCAATCGTCTGTGTCTCTTTGCAACCCACACGCCCGCCATGTTCTTTTGGGTTTTATATAAAAAAGAAGAAAAGAAAGCGGAAATATGTGAAGAATAGAGAATTGGGACCAAGCGGCCGTCAGCGTTGGCTTCCCATTCAAGTGGCTCTGATTTCGATAACAGGGTCGACCATCCTCACTGAGACATTTCCCCCGTTTATTTACTCAGTCGCGCCAGGTAAATGCTGGAATGATACGTACATCTTAGGCCCTGGTCGCATCCTTCCCGCAATTTTTCCCATACCCTATACCGGGCTGGGACATAGATATCCAAAGGTCATAAAGAAATTCAATTCAAATAGGGAATTGATAGAAAAGTATATAAGGAAGGCCTGATTGTTTCATTTGCGCTTCACCAGCCATAGACGGACAAAAATTAGAGCAATCACATTCATTAACACTTTTACTACAAGCTATTATATTTTAAAAGAGAAGCAAAGAAATAATTCATTATGATTCATTTTGTTATTAATTTAAAAAAGTGATCAGATAAACTCGGATGTTAGCCGAAATCTGTATTATTTAATGTTAAAAAATATTACAAAAACCTGCTTACAGACATTGTTTTGCATATTTCAGTATATAATGTCTATCTTCAAGGTTTATTTCCAAGCTTCTCTTAAAATCAAATTTGTACTACACTTTCAAATGTCTATTTTCTTTCAGAAACAAAATTTAAAAATTAATTTGTACATTGAAAGCATTACAGTGCTGTAGTCAAAATCTAATTTTTCTTTCTTCCTTTTCTTACGTAATTTATACAACCGTGTATTAAATTTTATTTAATGTTTATTTATGTGGGAATCCATATAGAATAATAGAAAGTACTAGCCAATATGTTTGTCCTATTATTGCATTGTTTGTAATATTTAATTTTACTGCCAATTCTTTTGCCAATTGTTTGTAATTTTTAAATTTTCTCCTCAATCTTTGATATTCTTTCGTAAATTTATATATTTATGGTTAATTTTTGCTACTTATAAACTTTTATGTTTGATTGTAATGCCATTTGGTTGTAATTTTCAATTTTTACTTTCAATTCTATTGCCATTTGTTATTTGTTTAAATTTTTATACTCAATTGTTATGCCAGTTGTTTGTAGTTTTCAATTTTTATATTTTTTGCTATTTCTATGTAATATTTTGTCGTTCCAAATCTTATATCATTTGTTTTTCATTGCTAATTTTAAATACACTGTAAATTCAATTCTTATGCCATTTGTTTTAACTTTTTCCCTACTTATGTTCACCTATTATACCATTGTTTGTAATTTTAACTTTTTTTATGTTCGATTTTTCATGCCATTTGTAAGTTTTTATGTTTAATTCGTATGCCTTTTTAACTTTTCAATTTTTATGATCAATTCTAATGTAATTTGATTTATAATTTTTGATTTTTATTTTAAATTCGTTTGTAATTTTTATTCAAATGTTCTACTTTTATGACATTTATTTGTAACTTGTAATCTTTATGTTTAATTTTTATGCCATTTTTTGTATTGTTTAATTTTAATTACATATTTTTCTTACATTTATAATTTTTATTTTCGAAACCTAGTGCCAATTTGCCTGCAAATCTTTTACTGTCTATATGTCTGCAGATTTTCATGGTTTCTAATAGACGTACTGCTCTGAAAACAAACAAACCACCAATATAAAATTTGTTAAACGAAAAGTTATTTTGATTCTTGAACACTTGCTATTTTTAGGAACATCTATTTAACACAAACCCACTTTACTAAAATTCCAATAATAAGTATAACATTATTAACATATTGCTCACAATATTCTATTATAAATACTGATCAACAACGTTCACGACGGTTGATATGTCCTTAGTTGTCCAGCTAAAATTACATTATACAAAAAAAAAAAAAAAAAAAAACTAGAACCTCCCCAGGAAAGTAGCTACTGTATTATTTTAAGTAAAGCAGCTGCAGCATTTTACGTGGATTATATGTCGAAGGGATGATGTCTCTAGGATCAGAGTAGGGGAAGGTAGCAAACAGGGTCTTCGTCTAGATACCAAATCATCATTTAGCAGATGGAACAGAGAAATACTAATATTTCAGTCAGTATTGCAGGCAGCAGGATTCAAATCTTCTTGCCTCCCTATTGTCGGTCTGAATGTCGAGATCTTAATTCGCTTTGGGTTGTATGTTCTAGTTAGCTCACGACAGTAAGATTTTTCAACCAGTGTAGCATGTTTAAGTCACTCTTTAATGTGTTAAAGTACGTTCAGTTAGGGTTTTATGCGTGTACCGGATAACTATTCATCTGGATTTACATCCTGCAGAGTAAAAAAAACTTATAATTAAGAAGAAAGTTCTTATGTGTTCATGGAGAAACAATGTTCTTAGCAATGAGATATATACATTCTCATTTAATTAAAATCAGAGTTTGAAAATAAGATCACTAAGAGGCAAACCGAAACCGGCAAGTTCTCATTTACCATTAAATGAGAATACTTAAATCCAATTTCTAAGAAGATTGTTTCTGTGTACACAGATAAGAACGTTTTTCTCAATTTAAAGAAATCGTCAGTTCACAGAGTGATATTGGACAAAGTATCGGATGACCGATGTCTGGATGAAGAATTAAATCTATGACGGATAAATTCCGATGGCGTCATCTGGATATTATCCGGCATCAGACATCCATTATCCGGATATTCGCCATACGGATTTTATCCGCCATTCAAATATTATCCAACATCCGAACACACTCGGTGCGATATCTAGATTTCAAATTTTATCAACTATCCAGATATTATCCAATGGCAGACAATTCGTTATCTGAATATTCTTCATCAATATTGTAGGCTATATTCGTTTTCAGGATCTTATCCGGTATTTGGACGTCCGGATGTTATTCGTCAACTGTACATTGACTATTCTGATCTTATCCAGTTTCCGGATTTTATTCATTACCCGGAAATCCATCATCCGGTTTATCCGACTTTTCTAAAATAAATACCGTACCGTACAAAGGTATCATTCAGATTATCCAATACCGATTTTCGAGCTTCGCTAAGCTTATTTTATTTACAAGTCTACTTTTGAGTGAACTTACTGGACTACTGGCTAGAGTTAGAATTTTCAATTTTAGGTCTTGGATTCAAGTCCCGTTGGTCCTTTCGTTATCTTAATCCATCCTTTGTCTTCTTTTCTACCACATTTATTATATTCGTAGATTTTGTTTTACTATTGATAGTTGTTTACAAGCAATGATTTGTGTCAAAATGTAACATTGTGTAACATCAATCCGTTTTCGTAAAACTTACTTCTGCTGATTCAAATCTAGAAACCTCATACTTTCAGAGAACCTCGTATTTTCTGTATAGCAAACGGAAAGTAATTTTTTTCCTTGCAAAAAATTCCAATGCTGTTTCTGTAAATTCAAATCTGGAAAGTTTGAACTTTCAGAGAAGAAAGCTTAGAACCATTTAAAGGTTTTTGTCCCTGCTAGTTTTCCATTATCAATTACGGTCATTGTTGAAATCTCTTGATTGTTGTAGTGAATATCCAACCGTTTCAAGAATGAACATAATTAAAATGGAACAATCGGTAGGGACAGAAACATTTATATTATTGTAAACTTTCTTCTCTGAAAGTTCAAACTTCCTATATTTGAATTTACAGAATCAGCGTTGGAATTTCTTGGAAGGAAAAAAATACATTACATGCATAACGTAGGGAAAAAAAATTAAGTGGATTTGCTGTGTTACTTTTCTCTGAAAGTATGAGATTTCTATAGGTTTGAATTAGCAAGAGCAGCATTAGAATTTCGTGTTCAGAAAAAAAAATAGAAATATAGCAAGATTGTGCTGCCATCTAGCGTTGGTGTTGTTGCTTTACATTATTGTAAATGAAAGTAATTAACAAAAAAAGGCGTACTTTTAACATGCTACATAGCCTCACATATAAAGTGCTTATGTCTGTTGTTGAATATGTATCTGTCCACAGCGATGAAAAGCCAAATCCTTCACAATTTATACCATGTTGTTGGGGTAATGAGACGAGTTTCTCCAAGTGTATGAGCAACTTCGATAGCCTCGGAAGAAAGTTTAAAAAAGTGATGAGAGAGAGAGAGAGAGCTCTTCTCGTCTGGCTGATCGATTACCGGGATTCCTTTATCCAAATGAGCTACCAGAATCTTCGTCACCTTTCTCGTTATATATGGAAGAATTTTGATCTGCGAGGATGTAATTCAGTGTTTACCAGGACATCTTGTGAACAAAATGTGTACTTCAAAGTGTTAAAAATGGAATGGTGGGAAGTTAAGTTCACAAGAAGAGTACAAAAATTCATTTTCATAAAACAAACTTGATAAACCCCCCTCCTCTCCACTTGAACATATTACTAACAATTCGTGAACACATAACTAAAATAATAATAATAACAAAAATAGAGCTTGAGCGAGTTAATAAGTAATTTTTCTAGTACAATTCTTTGAATAGTGTATAAATCTGTTAAAGTGTTTAAAAATTCACTCATTTTCGTGGAAAAATTCAGGCAACTGGCAGCCTGGAAATTTCCACTCAAGTTACTAACAAATCTTTCAGTTTCCAACAACATTCAAAACGCAAAGTGCTAATGCAAAAGTACTTCTCGACTATCCCTTGTAACCTATGGATATCGGTCGATATCAATAACACATGATTTGCGCTTATCCAACGTCGATCAGTATCGAATAGCAAGCAATTTTGCCGATATTGTCGATATCCGAGATCAAAATTGGTCGCTATAGAAAAGTACCGTATTCCACTCAGAGAAATTTATTGTTTTAATAAACGGAATTACGTAAATATTGGCAGTAATTCTGGAAAAAATGCGATTTTGATTACAGTTTGTCTTAATTTCATTACGCGTTTTAATAATTATTGTCTCGTATGCATGTATAAATGAAAAAAATTCGCACTTAAGGTATCTGCGGGTGGATTCGAACCTGAAACCTTGTGATTTATACGTCGTTTTAGCCACAACGCTACGGAACCACCCTTTGAAATTAATACGTCCATTATGCACTCCATTAGACGGTATTTTCATTATAGAACGACTCTAAGCAGGGAATATTTACAAGTTTTATACGTAATACGTGTTATTTTCCCATTACATAGACTTTTTCGAACACACGACGCCTTTTCGGAACGATGTCGGTCAGTGTCGATCGCTATCGCGCAATGACAGCATCATACAATGGTATTTCTGTAAACTTAAAATTTTAATTTGACACGGTTTTTTTTCTTCGCGCTTTTCTGATTGAAATACAAAATTTTTCTTAAATGTCACGAACAGCATTAGGCCCTAAATGTCGAAATATCGTAACCACGCCAAAGTCGCTCGATGTTTTTTCAGAACTGCCAACTTTCAACAATATCCACCTTATTGGCTCAGTATTTGCGCGATATCCTCGTGCTGCAAGGGATTATTCAATTTCCATTATGACTAGATATTGTTCAGTTTATTATTATCATTCAGTCAAAATAATTTCGAGTTTTTAAGTGTGTTCAGCCAAACTTATCTTCTGCTGGGGGCTTATGGGTAACCAGAGAAGACAGAAAACAAAAATATCATCAATAATTTTAACCTGATAAGCTAATTTATTAAATATTCTTTTAAGGTCTTTTAATCTAAAGCAACGATCTCCAACAAAAGATGGCAGCACTATCTCCGTATATCTCTAATATATTTTTATCGTTGCACGAAATTTCAGTCCTGCTCCTACAAATTCAAACCTAGAGAGT
>JAGDQP010039711.1:0-17604 GCA_022664845.1 Lepisma saccharinum | reverse complement strand
CATTGTATTTAAAAAATACATAGTTTTCCTGGACTAGAAAACAATAATTTACAAACTATGTTATCAGTAGCTTCACCCTGAAACTGTTCAGAGTTCGAACGGGTTTATCATATTTCTAAGAAAGCATTTACTTTTATAAAACACGCCTATTTACAGCTTTCCGTAATGAAAAGTTAACGATTACTGATGCCATTAAGTTTGAGCAAGAAATATAAGTTTCTCGCTTCATTAGATTGTCCCATGGCAACGTAATACAATGTACACGTGGCGCAGCAAGCTAGAATCGACTGATTACATATTTCTTGAGCACAATTTTGTTTCTGCTTGTGTTAATACAAATTTTACTATTCTTAATTTATGTTTGTACCAAAAAGAAACGATTTAAGTATGTTTTTTTCATTATCAAATAATGTTAGTTGCAAAAAACACGTTATTTTCCAAACTAGAACAATTAAAAAAAACATTTTTTCCTGTTTTCTTCCGGCGTTCAAGTTTTTTCGTTTTTCACATCACTATGTATCACAATCGAATATAAAAAGTGTAAATGTAAAGCATTTTTAAAATTTACAAAATATATGAATCCTACATTATTTTATAATAGTATTGTTTTATAAAAACTATAATTGTAGGTCCAAAGTTGTCATTGACCTCCAGTGAACAGTTAAAAATAGATTAAAAATATCCCTTTGATGGGTCTCATGTTGAATGTATTAAATTTGAAGTCTCGTTGCAAAATGATTGTTGTTTTAAAATTAGTTAAAAATTATTTTGAAGGTATATAATGAATTTTAAATAAACAACTCGTATAATAGCCTGATTATTAATTTAAAATGTAGATAAACACTGGTATACACAAAACTAAGTATTTTCGAACACATGTTTATAAAAATATTTTATTAATTTGTATGCATAAAATCATTACCCAAAGTATGGCTCCTTCTTTATTAAACACTGTATACCGCAAGTTTACCATATACACGTTTATTTTGTTCCACGATTTCAAGTGTTAAAGTGACTTGTTATCCAAAGTTGCATAGCTGTAGAAACAAAAGTCCCGGAGGTAAATGAACGTCATCAATCCAATGCTAACGTAACATTTAAATTAATGTTTTCGTATTATTATGCGTTGTATCTTTGAAAAAAAAATGTGACGAAACTACATAAATATTGGCTTTCTCGCATTTAACTAAGAGTCCTTGTGGTTAAGGAAAGTCAGTAGGGATCCTTCACTTCCATGCGAAGATGTGGTTGAAGTTGAAGATCGTGTGAAGGTCAAAGCATTATTTCCATGTGATTACATCCAGACCCAGACATTTTAGATACGGTCATATACTTCGATAATAAGGAATTGGAAGACCTTTGGCTACTACTGGAATGTGGCTCTGGTGCTTCTGATGCAGGAGGTACCTCTACTTGGAAAGCCTTTTGCTGTTCGTCCTGGTTTCACTTACTTCAGCTGTTTTCTTCATTGCACTCCTTGGAATTTTTAGAGGCATTTCAGTAGACCTAGGAAGAATTTTCTTCATTTCTTCGGGACACTTCATTCATTTTTTTTCATATCTTTGTCACTTTGTTGACATTAGAATGATTGTACTCTTTCACACCTGGGGTACTGTTTCACGCCTGGGGAACTCATTTAAGACCTTCCGTCACTCCTTTTACTTGACAAAGGAGTGACAAAAGGTCACAATGCGTGACTCTAGGACCCAATAAGTTATTTCATAGGTCATGGAATGATCCAAGGCTATCAAATGGCATCATAATAAGAGACAAGCAGGGAATAATCAGAGACAGCAGGCCCCAACAAGCTATTAACAACTTCCGGTAAACGTTATTTTGTATGCGCCAGTCTACTAACTTTTGATTCCGGCTCGTCACGATTCGGGCCTCTTACACCTAGTTAAAATACACAAACATCCATGCCTCTAGCGAGATTCGAACCCGTGACCTCCTAGTCGCTGACCTACCTCCTTATACAGCACGGCTACCTGGTCGACAGCAAGTTATTATTAATGGTGAATAACTCGTAAGTTTTCTTTTTGTGGAAGACTTTGCTTCTGTGATAATTTTCAAAACAAAAAGCTTGAGGTTCCATTACACGGTGTCTGCAGATTTCAAAATTATTGGGAGAACGGGATTGCTACACCCGAACTTGCAAGATATGGGTTCCCTAAATAACGGTGAGCGAATGGATATTTCTTACTATCCGTAATATAACACATCCTGCTGTAATATTAAAAATTCATTATATCAAACATGCTTCAAATGTATCAGAATATTTTCTGCACATTTGGGCAATTGGCCAGTGTACCATTAAAAAAAGCTAAAACAAAATAAGGTTTACCTGATTGAATTAATGACTCGAAACTTAATTTTATGACTTTTCGTCAATAATAACTCAATTTAATTACTTTTTCATGACATATAGACACACTAAATTACATCCACAAATCGAAAAGTCAAACTGTGAAAATCCAGTTTTCCGAAGGAAAAAAAAGACGTGCATTTTCGATTACAACGAACTACGTAAAACAATATATTGTTAACCGCTCATGTGCATAAGTTTCGCATTGGGTACGGGCGAAATGAGAGATTGTTCGAAATGAACTTCACATTCACTTGAACAGATTTCCTCCACTTCACATACATAAAAATGATCATCAAAGCACAACGTATGTAACCTTCTACCAGAGAAGATACGGTGTTTCGAGTCATACAACTAAATTTTGTACACAGTGAAAAAGTTAAGAAGGTCTTCATCTAGTCCGTGGATAAGAATTGAATCTTTTTCGTAGCGGGAAGATGACTTCTCTGCCCAAGACGCTCGTTGCATTTTTTCCCCCCAGGATCCAACTGTAAGTGAGATTTTATGAACCTTGCCTCAGACGAAGACACCTTTTGGACGGTCCTGTAAGTAGCAGATAGGAGACAGTTAAAATAGCTCTGTGCACCACAAAGAACGTAAAACATAATCTATTTGTGCTGAAGGCACGTGATTTAAATGATTACGTTGATAGAATACAATATTTCTAACAATAGCCTCATTTTTCAATGAAAATTTGTATTGGTACGACTATAGCCTTTAAAGCAAATTTAAGAAGTTGTATTTCATAGAAGGGCTTCAATAACGGAATGAAACTTTCAGGGGTTTTAGAATATAAACAAAGGAACTCTTATACGAAATTTTGTTCATGTACTACCTTTCCCTTTTGCTATACAACAACCCCTAAAATGTTCACAAATTTGAATTTTTATGAAATTGTCTCAATATAAAGAAAAAGAAATTACGAAAAGAGTTAATTCTTTCTCTGTGAAGTACATTACAGTAACAATAGTAGATAATAATAACAAAGCAAACGACTTACTATTTCTTTCCATTCAAACAGGAAAAAAGGTCTAAAAATGAAAAATTCACCTATATTTCACAGTTTTTTAAACCACACTGTCCAATAGTCGTTTTGAGGAGGCTAGAACTTAAAGACATAGCTTTATCATTTTCTGAAGTGTCTATATTTTAAATGTTTTTGAGTTATTCAAATGTCTCAACTAGTTTGTGAAATATGTATAACTTTATGACTCGTTGTATTCAACAAAATTTTGTAGAATCTCATTTTTGAACACCCTGTATAACCTGAACTGTAAGCAATTAGAAATTTTCGAAAACTGTTTTTAGTTTCGCTTGTATATGGGATTCAATGTAGCAAATATGAAGGGAATCAGTCGAGCAACCATAACTTGTCGGGAAAATTCTGTTGAAAGAGCCAGAAACCTTATATAAACATTGAAACACTCAGCCTTATGTACTTTAATGTGCTATGTTCTACACTGATACAGCATAACTAGTTTGCTTGTTAAATGAATTTAATAGTTTATATGAATTGCATCACGCTATTGGTGACTAATTAGATGGGTAGATGAAATCAAGCGTTTCTCAGGAGCTACATGGATGCAGATATCAGCCAACCGTGATCTGTGGAAAGAAAAGGGAAGGCCTTCGTCCAACAGTGAATAGAAAATAGCTGAATATGATGATGGTATGTTATCACAGTAGTGTTGTGATTGCGCTTGATTCTTCAATATTTATTGTAGTAAGATGTCTAAGCTGTATGTTGACCTTCATTTTTTCTTACCAGCCTTTTCACTTCTCTTCTATCCGTGTATGCCTTTTGCTTCCGATGATGTAAACCCTACATCTTGAAACATCAGTTCACTTAGTTATCTTTTCATCCTATAATTTCGTATTCCTAATTCACTTAAAATGTTCTTGTGTTGAATGTTGTTACCATGACAACGATTAAAATATTTAGTTAATTATTCAATCGTACAATACAATAGACGGATACGGTTCCGAAGTTGGGGTCCTACTTGGAATAAATAAGTTATCTATGCGATTATGCGAGTTAGTTTAAATGTTCACGAGATTATAGGGTTTCTATAGTAATAATAATAATTAATATCAAGTCACCGTAGTTTTGGCAGAGCGTTGGCAGGTTCAATCTCAGCGACCGACCATCCTGACTGAGGTTTTTCCAGAATTTTCCTCAGTGACACCAGGCAAATGCCAGGATGGTACCTTCAACACAGGCCCTGACCGACACCTTGTTTAATCCTTTACCCTCCCCTCTCCCGGCCTGAGCCTTGGCTGCCTAAAAGACATAATTAAAATTAAAATAATAATTAATCTAGTGAAGTGGGAGTTACATTGTTGTAGCGTAGCGTGAAGAGTAAAACTGGCAAATAGTAAACATGGCTGGTGCTGTTTATAAGCAATGATTTGATTAATTTGCGTTCATTTGACCAGGTACATGCAAATTGCAAACTGGTATAGAACTTGTCAGTTCAGAAACATATATAATACAAGACATACATATATTCATACACACATATACATGATCGGATGTGTAATTTTATTTTTTTCTGGGTGTTGTTATGACATTAACAGTAAAAAAATTACAAAGCAACATATCCATACAACCCACAATAAACACATATTACACACTCTCAACGTATTATTGACAATATTTTACCCAATATTGAATTTTACAATACATACACACAAAACACAATATATGAACGAAATACATTTACAAATTCAACAAATATATTACATAATGTGGAAATTAAATGCGGGTAACTTATTTGATACTACTTGAGGGTGAATACAGAATAATATATACAAGATACATTCTCAAAGAACACAATATCTAAATTACTAGGTTTAATTATTGGGGTGGTGTGATGCCATTAAGAGTGACAAAACAAAACAATTACACAAGGCAGCACACACCTATATACATACAATGAAAATAGTTAACCCGTATATTGTCAATACATACACAGGAAATACACGATGCAAATAATACATTTACAAAAAATACCACAACGCTATTATAAAGCTACAATTGTTTACTTTATAGTACAACAGTGAATATAGAATTATATTTTACTTTATAGTACAACAGTGAATATAGAATTATATATACAACAAGATACATTCCAAAGAATACAGTTTCAATATTATACTACGTACCACTCACTTCCTCTTTAGCTTATTGATGTTTCTGAAAACTCTTCCACACTGTATAAACATTGTTCCACAAGTAGTTTTCTTAACATAGCTTTAAAACTGTTTTTGTTTTTTTGCATGTTTAATATTTGCCGGTAACTTATTAAATAATTTAATGCCCATATAATATTGTGATTTCGAGTACTTGGCTGTTTTGTGATCCGGCAGGGATACGTCTTGATTATGTCTGGTATAATGGTTTTTGTTTAAATGTTCTATGTTATTATACGTCATAAGAAGGACTTTATATACGTATAGTGAAGGAAGAGTTAATATATTTAGATTGCGAAATAGTCTTTTACATGATGTTCTTCTAGGTTTACCGGTTATTGCTCTTAGTGCTTGCTTCTGACATAGAAATGGTTTCTGCCTATTTGGAGAGTAGCCCCAAAACGCCACTCCATATCGTAGTTGTGATTCAAATATGGCGTGATAGACGGTTAATATAGTATTCTTATTTACAATAGGTACCAGAGATCTAATTATAAAGATGGCTGAAGAGAGTTTACTGCATAATGTATCCACATGCTCCTTCCAGTTTAATTCTTCGTCTATTGTCTCACCGAGGAATTTTGTAAAATTAGAACATGCAATTTCTTTATTCATTAAACATAATTTTTGTGTACACCTGATCTTTTGTTGTTTATTATGGAAATTTGTGCATTTCGTCTTTTCGCTGTTTAATTTTAGTTTATTATTTTCAAACCAGGTTTCCAATTGAGATACCGTTGTGTCTATCTGTTGTTGGAGATTTATCATGTTGGACTTGATAAGTACATTTGTATCATCCGCATAAAGAATTGTATTTCCTTGTGTGACATGTTGTGGAATATCGTTGATGTATATTAAAAACACTAGCGGTCCGAGTACAGAACTTTGTGGAACACGAACTTTCAATTTTCTCGGAGAGGAAACAGTTTTCACAATTAAACTCGTTCTTTCGTCAATGTGACTAATTTCTACTATCTGTGTTTTGTTCAGTAAATAAGATTCAAACCACGATAGGGGATTTCCTCGTATACCATAACGATACAATTTACTTAGTAATATTTTGTGGTTAACACTATCAAAAGCTTTGCTTAGATCACAAAAAAAAAAGAGTTTTCCTTCCTATCTAGCCCATTTATAATGTCCTGAAGCAAATCGGAGAGTGCGGTTAGAGTTGATTTTCCACGAAGAAACCCATGTTGTGATCGAGATATAACGATGTTACGCGAAATATGATTTTTAATTCCATCACAGATCACGGTTTCAAATATTTTTGAGAAAGCGGAAGTGAGAGATATCGGACGGTAATTTTTAACATCTTTTTTATCTCCTTTTTCAAATAGAGGTTTAACAATGGTTGTGTTTAGATACTGTGGAAATATGCATTGTTTGAATGATTCATTTATGATATGCACTAAAGGATGTGTAGATTTTTCTTAGCACAGATATTGGCACTTCATCGTATCCACAAAAGGTGGTATTCTTCAGCTTCTAAATTACTCCTAGGACCGCATGAGGAGTAGTGGGCGTTAGAAGTAGAGTACTGGAGAAAATGGAATGCCTTTTTTATTGTTCCCAATTAGTTGGTCTGATGCATCAGCGACTTCGCACATTTCAATGTTACAGAAATAATCGTTGAAATATTCTGCAATGTTTTTGTGGTCATTAATATTTTCATTACTTGAATTGATTAATTCGATATTTTTCTTGATTTGTCAATATTTCGAGATTCACCTTTTATAATTTCCAGGGTAATTTTATTTTTGTTTGAAGCGGTTTTTTTTTAATAATTTGTTGTAATGCATTTTCGTTGCTTCAGCGAGAACGATTTTATACAATTTCTTGTACCTCGCATAATATTAACTAAATGTCTCCTGTGTGTTACTTTTACTCTCTCTATGAAGTTGTTTAACCTATTACATGATGTAATTATACCTACAGTAATCCAAGGTTATTTACAGTTACTATTAATCTTTCTTAGTTCCTTAGGAAAGGAAGCTTTAAAATATCATTTAAATTCGGCGATGAATTTCTTGAAAATGAGATCTATTGTACTCGTATTCTGATTTTCCAAGTTCCAATCTTCCAGTTCCAATAAATGCACGAGTTCTTCTATGTTTGAATCATTAAAGTGTCGTCTTGTAATGGAACTATTGGGAAATGATTTTTCATGGAAAAATTCCTTCAGAACTATAATCTGACCTAAGTGATAATTAATGCCTAGATCTAACACTGATGATTTAAAGCTAACAGGTGGATGATTTGTTAATATACTATCAATAATACGTTTTGAGGTTTTGCTTATATGCGTTGGCTGAGTAATAGTAGCGACGAGATTATATGATTTTAGTAATGCTTTAAAATTTTCCGTGTTCGAGGAGTTAGTAGATACATCAATGTTAAAATCTTGACATATTATAATTGTGCTGTATTTCTTAAGGATTTCATTAAGAATGTCTAAATTATGTAAAAATATGTTAAGATTTGCACCAGACGTCCTATAAATTACAATGATAGCAGTATTCATGTTATTATTGTGAATTTCTAATGATGCGAATTCAAAATGTTTGTCACATATCTGTACAAATTTTCTTAAATCTAATTCAGTAGCATCTAATGTATCTTTAGCTAATATACACACACCGTCATTATTCATACAATTTCTGTAATATATAGAGATAACCTTATAACCAGAAAAATAATTTTCTCAACCTCGTGATGCCAATGCTCAGAGAAACACATGATACTGGTTTCAACATCATTGATAATAAGTTCTATTTCTATTTGTTCGTTCCTTATTGACTGTACGTTTTGGTGTATGATAGTCAGATCCTGATTTTTTTCCAATGTCTTTATACTAGTATGTTGCGGTTGAAAGGGAGCACATGTAATGGCGTGGGAGGAATCATGAGCGGTAGGTTCATCGTCTGATGGATTTGAAATTACGTTTTGTGACTTTTCGGTTTTGTTAACTGGCATAAAAAATCCATATCTCTTATTTTTGTGGGTATCCGCTTGATGCGGCTGGATGTTCTTTTCGGAGTTTCTGAAATATCTTTTTTTACTTTACGAGGGGTACAAGGTGGTGAATTTTTTTTTAGCGTAAGTGGTTGTTTGTGATTGATCGTTGTAGGCAATGAAGAAATAGATTAGGGTAACTGTAATAAAGCATTGGAAACCGAGGACGATTTTTTGATGAAATTAGATAGTTTGTCCCATTTTGGAATGCAAATAAGACCGGAATATGATGAAGGATATAACTGATAAGCAAAACGTATTATCTGGTTGGGTTCTAATGCTATATGTATAGCTATTGTATCTTCTAAGTAGTTAGTTCTACTGATCTGAGAGGTTTATGTTTTATAAAGTCCTAAACTTATATTGTTCTGGTCAAATTCACCTCTAGCCATGTCAAAAGCAGCGAGATTTGTGTTGTCCTTGAACACGTTGTCTTGTATGGCATAATTTTGACACTCTGATACAGACTGGTTATATTGGGGCAATGTATGGTAATTTAAATTGCTATCTTGTGCTAAACTTACAGTTGCAGTGCTCAAATTTACCTTCAACAAATCAATTAAATTATCTGCTAGATAGTTCTTACCTCTACCGTTTAGATGTTACCTGCTTAGTATGGTAATAGTGTGTACAATTGCTTACATCAAATACCTTTACATTTTCATAGTTTTTACATATATTTACAATTTTCTTATTCGTCTCATCAACTATTTCATTCACAATGGATGACTGAATAAGATCATGTCGATGAGGCAACGTACTCACAACAACATTAGTATGACTGAGTTTTGGTAGATTTTCTGGTAATACTTCAACGACATTTTGGGCTTCATTTCTTGTTACATCATTTGATCCACTAATTACAATAATACTTTCATGTTTCGTCAGATCTTTACCAGCACCTGGTTTCACAAAACCAATAACCGAAAACTTAGATAGTTTCCTTTTTATTCTTTCGCTAACGCCTCATCATAATGTCTCCTAACAATATCACTTTATTTTGTTCACTTTTCCTGCCATTTCCTTAGGTTCATTGCCATCATGTGGTCTATCACTACTTGCCGGCATCGGGTCTCCACGCGCAAACACAGAAAATCTGTTCTTAATAGGGATTCCACATGCTTTATTTTCAATGGGATTTTGATTTCGATAAGTACCGGGAGTTCTCTTACTTGGAGGAATATTCGAGCTGGGAAGTGGTATACCAGGAAATGATTTACATTCACCAGTATTGATCCGCTTGTTGAACGTTGATGTGGAGTACGTTCCAGTCGACTTTTGGTTTTCTTGCACAGATGTTTCTTCATGTCTGGCCTTCCCTTTCTTATTTCTTTTGCTACTTCGCTCCACATATTCTAATATAGGTAATCTAAAACATTATAGTTTTAAGTCGCCAGTCCGCGAAACTATTGTACAGGTCATTATCAAATTAATAAATTTAATTATTTAACACTTATTTTGTAAACAGTTCAAAATTTATATTTCTCTTTTAAAACAACTGGAATTTGAAGATATGATGTCATCTTTTGAACAATCAAACAAAACTCTAACTTACTAGCATCTTACCGGTCGGTCTTTGAAAGTTTATCCCTGTAATTTGCCGTTCCGTGAGTATTAACAGGTTGTAAAACAGATCTTAAACAGAGTAATCTAGCCTGATCTAAATTAACCCGCCAAAAACAGGCGACCAAAATTTTGTGTTTTGGACTGCTGTCGGGAGTTTTATCACAGTATAATGCAGCTACTTGACTTTTATTATATAGCGTCCGGATGAGTACAGTATATAATGTGATGCAAAATCAAGGCTTGCTGTCACTGCACTCACATTACCTCTGTGATTTGAATCATATTCTCCATTGAACGCATTCAAAATAATGGAACATTAGAACATTCAACGGGATAAAGTGATGCTTGGGTCAGCGAGCTATAGTCTCATATTTCGGTGTATGGATACTTTACACCACTCATTCTCTTGTAAATCATTTACCCAGTCATTTCTATTAACATATACTGGCAGCAAGCAATCTAAAAAGTGTTATTATTCCATTAAACAGGCACTCGAGTTGATCAACAGAAATTAAGATGGTGGGGCGCGGAGGAATACTGATGGCGCCACTTCTCGTTACGAATGACACATATTTTGCTGCAAATGTTCCGGATACAACGTCGGGGAGTTATAGACGAGATAGTTAAAGTCATTTAAAAGAAAAATATAATACGTAATGCACGTGTCCTTAACACTTGCACCATTCAACACCGTGTTTCAAAAGTAGCAAAACTAGAGGATTAATCAAAGGTCATGCGAGTTAAAGGAGTTTAAGGGTGTGGATAACTGGTCCATTCATGTATAATGTCGCCGATGGTAAAATGTAAAATTTCTTCACATATAAAGTAAGTTACTTTTTTACAATTTTTAACGTAAACGAGGGAAACAAACCTAACTTTACAAATCTGAAATTAGTACGGTAATGCGTAGGATGGGCCAATTCTATACAAAGTTTACCCAGGGTACATAGAATAACATGGTATCTTGCACATGAAACCCTGTTTTTGGTATTTTACACGCACTTTAGTACGTTTCATATGGTTATAGGGATGCAAAGCATGCCATATGCAGTAGGTGTTTTCATGAAGTAGTCTATGGCAGAAGTACCTAAGCTGCACTATTATCAAGTGGTGTTTGAGTGCCCCCTCTTCGGAACTGTAGCCAAATAGATAATAGCATAGATTAAATAAAATTCAACAAGTTGGTCTATGATAATAGTAAAGAACTATACAGAATATTACTCAAAGCTTGCACCTGAAATAAATATCTGGAATGTAGGATGGAAGTACGCCCCAAGGAATGCTTTATTATTACGATCGATTTACTTTCAAGTGAATCATATAAGCTTAGTAATTAACTAATAAGATACAAACTTACCTTCAAACGTCTGCATGTATTCCTCTAGTACAGGAAATCAAAAGTGAAGTTGATTCTTCGTCCGCCATCACTCCTTCACTAAACTCAACACTGTAGTGTAGACAAGCCACGCAACAACAAATAACACAAAGCTAGATTCTTTAAATTACTCGATCTCTTCTCTCTTCTTTCTATAGTAATATCTGAACCCTTGATCTGAACACTTCCCCAGTCCGCCGTTGTCAACAGACGACAAACGACACGAGAATGTTGAATTCGGTTCAACTAACAATCATCTGGGTTAAATAATAACTAACTCTTACATGGTTAAATGTACCTACACATTAAACGGTTCACATAACCGAGTAGTGGGTTAGTCACGTAATTTAAATTAACCGTGTTGGTTGTTTATTTCTTCCTTTACTGAACTTGTAGGTAAATTAATACCCATGTGTTGGTTGTTTATTTCTTCCTTTACCCAACTTGCAGGTAAATTACTTTCCACGTGTTGTGTGTTTATTTATTTCTTTACCCAACTTGTAGGTAAATTACTACCCACGTGTTGGTTGTTTATTTCTTCCTTTACCAAACTTGTAGGTAAATTACTACCCGCGTGTTGGTTGTTTTTAACGAAATTTCCGTTAACCTTTTTCAGTGGGTTACCATTTACCTACAGTATTCGGTACTTTCATCTCTGAAAAGTGTTGTAATAAACAACTAGTGGGTTACATACAACCCTTTTCGTCATTAACCTAGCAAAATTTTGAGTAGGGTAGAATTCATTTTTTTTTCGTGCAAAGTTGCACAATTTACTCGGCTCACAACATCCGTGAGTACAATAGGCATTAATTGTACATGAAACGCTACTACAGGAGCAGTAGTAGTAGTACACGTACAATATTAAAAAATATATTTCTGCACTGCTGTAGGTAACCTCTTATTTATGCCTGTGTTAGCTTTTAAATGAAAACTGCCACGGCCTTGTTTCTATCTTTTCCAGTTTAAGTTCACTTATAGTTTACTGTGAAATACTGAGCTGCATTGTACAATGGCATGCAAAAATATGTTTTTACAAAGAGTTAAGGAAACTGCTAACGTTTCTAATAAAGCAGTTTCTGATTCCTGAAACTTAAAAGAGTTATTAAAATACATGCTAAAGAACAAGTTATAATACATACCAATACGTGCAAATAAAATTTCTTGTGAGGAACTTTTGACTGAAACAAATAAATCTTTGTTCGGACGTTATTACAGAAACATTTGTTTGCTAAGCAAAAACAAACATTATTCTTTGTGTATAAATTAAGTAGTATTTTATCTCTTCTAATAGATGCATTTGCATTAAAAAGCCAGTTTCAGTCTGAAGGCTCTCCCATCTGAACTACGGAGTAGCGGGACCGACCAAACAGACAGTTGTCATATACGCTGTCATACGTGTTCCAACATGACTTCTGATACAGTGCTATAATCTACGTCACTCTGGTAGAGACCTATCATGAGTGAGACACGACAACGATTTTACAGTTTAATGTACCCTGATGTCACTCAAGAGCACTGTACGTAGGTATTCCGTTTACGATGTGGAATTGTAATTGTTTTAAGTATTAACAATCGGTGTATCTTCTACATATTTCATTGAGAGAAAGAAAAAACAATATCTTAAAAGTTGCTTTTTATTCGAACAATAAAAGCGAATACGCATTTATCTGTTATTTGTTACATAATTTGAGTTGAAAATGGTAAGATGCAATGTTGTAATTAATAGGTACAGCGAGATATACACAAGCGCATTTACTTACAAAACTTTTTATTCTTTATTTTAAGGAATACTTCACCGAAAGAAACACTGCAACTGTTACCAGGCTTGTGATGAACATAATTTTGTTTCCCAGCTTCAATACAAGATAGCGTAAGTAGTGTAGGAACATACTTTAGCATTAACATTATATTCTATACTTGGCCATGTTAACCAATAAACGTATTATGAGTAATATTGTATTAATGAGAGCTTTACTAAAAGAAAAGTAAAATGATAACTATTTGGTATTCGAGTGACTACTAGTAGGCATTTCAATATACGTTGTCTATATGTAAATATACGCAAAAAGGACAGTTAATTATATTGGTTAAAATGTATATTCATATTTAAGCAAGGTAATTATATTAAATAATCCTGAAATTGCTTATAAAATAGTTTCCGATAAATTTTTGCATATCATTTTGTGTATTTGTACATGCGAGCATAAGAACTACATTGCCGTCAGTGCAATATATGTGTGTGTTTTTAATGTTAAGACGCGAGAACATGGGAGTGTCGAAGCATAGAGTCGATACTTGTAATTTGGTGTCATTCGAATCAGTCAAATTTACTGACAACAAATTTAAAACTATACACTTTCATACTAAAAGTAACCGGGCTCACCTCAAAACAATATGGCCATCTACCTCGTTAACAAACAGTTATCAATCTTAGTAGTTATCAAACAGCATAATGGGACTGTCTGAGTAATTTACTGG
This sequence comes from Lepisma saccharinum, assembly GCA_022664845.1. Lineage (NCBI taxonomy): Eukaryota > Metazoa > Arthropoda > Insecta > Zygentoma > Lepismatidae > Lepisma > Lepisma saccharinum. The sequence goes on along the minus strand of JAGDQP010039711.1, from coordinate 3,613 downwards.
CATTCAATGTCGTCAGGTGATCGGCTGCTACTTGTGTAAGAAGCCTGTGCCTGAGATCATCACACTTCTGAGCATATACTTTACGATTTTATTGTGAATTAGAAACGTGAAGAGACATATACAACCAAAGAGCGTGAGCCTAACTCCCATCTTAAACTCAAGACAATCTACTGTTAAAGAGGATTGTATAGCGTAATCGTCAATCAATTTCTTTATTCAGGTATTCAAACTGCGCCGGCATTTTATATAAACATCATGACTGTTTAGCGTGACGTGCGTAAACTTAGTATCTATGTCCGAGCAGCAGCTCATAAACTAGACATTACACAGGCAAATACCTAAATGTGCCTTGCATGGTGTAAGAAACATAACAAGTATTCCAAACAAAAGTGGAAAACCGCTAAGTCAAGGTTTTTATACTGCGGTGACTCAATGGTAATGTGTGGATGTGGCGAATGCCTGGTGAATGCCACCTGCCACACTGCATAGTGCTGACTGCGAAATTCGTTGCTGGTAGGGTTACAGTTTAATTATGTTTAGGACACAGTTGGGTTTCTATTCTTGTCGTTTAACCAGGCAATGTCACGGCACAAGGTTACGTTGGCATTTTAAGAGGTGTCCTCGTTGTCACCATCGAACAGAGCTTAGGCAATAACCATTGTGTCTTCACTACCACCGAGCTCCTGTGCATGTTGCAGGAACTATTGTGGAGTAGTTTGACAACACCTATGTACCATGAGCGGGGTTTGAACAAAGACCTGATGTGATTCTCATGGAAAACCTTTGCGACGTTTTTGAACGCCGACTTCATGTTAGACAACATCGACCGATGTCGATACCTTTTCTCATTTCGGCGCTTCGCGAGGAATGGACTTCTATTGCCCGAGATAAACTTTCTCCTAGTATGTCTGCCAGTGTTCATTTAAATCCTGGCGCTGTATTTTTGCCAAGTAAAATGTTACTATTAAACGAATCGGCCCCATTTTCAAATCTAGAGGCAGTGAAAATGGGTAACAAAAAATAGATGTTTATAATGCACGTCTCACTGGGTATTAAACGAAACTGGATATGAAGTATTTATCTCACAAATTATTTTAGAAATCCTAAATCCATTGAAGACTTTACATGATAATCATTACTGTTTGAAAAACATTAAACACGATTTCTATTTCTTTGATTAAGACAAGAAGCCATTAAGGTTTAACGCATGAGTTATTTTAAGCTTCAAATACTACACTGCGATACTTCCCTTGGTCCAGAACAAAGGCTATTGGGCGATAGACTTCAGCAAGCATTGGTGTCCTGTAAGACCGGAAGGAAGGACTGGAATTTGAAGGTTTATGAAGTTTGCTATATAACGATGTATGAAATGAAATGCTTCTTCGAGTGAACTTGGCCACTCCTCATATTCTTCAGATAATACTTTTAGTGATTTTACATTTACAGGAGAAATCAACTCCTTAGAGTTCAAAATCGCAGTAATATTTGCAAAACAAAAACAAGAAGTAAAAAAGGTAATGAAACGTTTTCCATAGAATTGTTTTATTTTTTGACAAATTTTATTCTAAGAAAATCTTGACACTTTACTTGTTTTGTAGAAAATGTAAACGAAATAACTTGGAAAATATTCATCAACGTTACGTGTTACATATTCAGGCATTCAGTATATCCAGAAATTAGCCGAAATGTTCTATATCCTGAAGAGCTGAAGACGCGAGAGATCGTTCGATCAAACTTTAGAGGTCGTTCGGCCTTAAATGGTACAGAAAAATAGTTTAGTCACTCGATTTCTTTCATAATAACAATAGTACGTAGCAATAATATTAATTATAACTGCAATATATTAATAGTTCAAAACGGTTATAAATTTGGTTTTATTCGCACCGATTTATTAATTGCGGTCATTTTTATTGCGCCTCATGGCAATATTGAAACGAATCCATTCCTTTTGTCTTAGTAGTTTTTCATTAATTTGTAACATCCATTAGTAGTTATGCTGCCATATGTCCTCACTTCAGTCCTCTATATTGTTTAGTTGACAACGATTCCGTATTTGTTCTTACGCGTTTTTCTTCTTAAACTGCACGCAAAATTTTATCATATCTGTCATCTGTAAAATAATAGCAGTGATCATTACTATTTGCAATTTTTGAAGCTTTCATCAAAAGTTACTTTACTTTTTATTAGACTCGGGACGGGCATAAGACATATGGCCGGTTTCACCAACCTTCCTTAAATTGCAGTTAAGGGCGCGTTACTTAACGCTTACATACATATTTAAGCGTCCCTTAAGTCTTTTCCATTGCATCAACATTTAACACTACGATTTAAGGTTCCCTTAACAAACGACACGTTAAAGCATTGGTATTCCTGAATGTGTAATTTCTCATACATGCTGTTCTATTTTCAAGAATTGCGATTGGTTGATCCGCGAGATTGGCCACAAATAAATGACAATCACAGTGCGTTGAATAGAGAGTAAACAAATTCGGTCTAATTTGCCACGTGTATAGTATTTGTTGTACTGTATTTAGAGCGCCTACAAATGAATGCTTATAATTCTAATTAAATATTGCACCTTAGAACGCATAAATGTTTCTTATCTATCTCGCCTGATTGCCGGAAAGTAAGTGTCAGTGTAGGGTGTCCGTACCTGTAATGACTAGTCGCCAGTGGTTGACCAATAAGGGAAACAAACGGAAGTAATATTTATATTCGATACAGTAGTAAACAAAATACGTTTTGTACTTCCGTAAGGTTTAATAGTGTAGCCCCCAAACGCTGTGCAATCAGAAAACGCATTGGCACCCACCAAAATCACTTAAATGTATAAAATGAATCTTGAAGAGAGCAGAGAGCACAATAAAAAGACTGAGCTACAACTAAATGCATGATATACGTGCATATGTACTAGAAGCCACGGTACAGTGAAGTAATTAATTATTTTATCCCTTCGTTGTTCAAGGAACAATCTATAATAAATAGAATGAATGATTCACACTGGAACAATCGTCGTTCACAATTTGCCATTTACTACTTTGGTGTAACTTTACCTTCAGCAATAAATTTTTGTCTTGTCAAATGAAACAAATGCGAGTTCTCTGACTTTTTCTGCACTGTCTCAGGCTTTGTTTCGTAGATCAAATAAGTATTTTTATATTATTATATAAACGTCATGAAATTTTACCTATTTGATCAACCATTGGTATGATAACCTTATATAGTTTTGACACCGCGCAAATAGAAGCACATGAAGCTATAAACACATTCCTCGAGTATGTTGATACGGATTATTTTAATTCTTTCGGCTTTTATTCCGCAGAGCCCATCAAATTACCCTTTGTTTATTCTTTTTTATTGTTTACTAAGCTACAGTGCGTTAGGTTAGGCTATTTTACACAACCCCTTTCTTTACTGTTTACAAGTAAAGCTACAGTGGCTGGATCGGCTATGGGGAACATTCACCCATTCTTTCCCTTTGTAGCTTACCTACTTACGTAGTTAATTAATAAATTCTTTATATTAGCTACTTCTGTTATATGGCGGGTGGATGTAGTTCCAGTGTAAATATTTTGGTTGCATCCAATGCAGAGAGTGATACAAAATCAAGTGG
>JAGDQP010039709.1:0-17606 GCA_022664845.1 Lepisma saccharinum | reverse complement strand
AAAATGACAAGAGCATGTAGAAAAGGAAGGGCGAGTTCTTGAGAATTGGGGGGAAGGTGATGATTGTCAGGTGCTTAACGCTAAACGAATGTGTTTCTCTTCAATTTTTATGATCAGTCTTCTGTAAGTAACGTAATTTATTATTACTTTCTCCATCAGCATTTTTTTAAAAGCATTGTACAACACGTCCAGAATGTCCTTAACAGTTTTCACACTTCAGTCGCGTAAAAAAACTAATATAGTAAAGGCGGGTTAAATGGCACACTTTTTATTTAGCACATCATAGCTTTGGAACAAAAAGCTATAACGAAATGTTTAATACACCTATGTAAAGCTTAGACAATCTCCTATATTCCACCATATAATGAGAATGGAGTATTGAAATTTGTGGACCACAGACAATATTTATTGGAGGTATGTCAAATTTCATTGCGTCGGGCAGTCCTCTTTACCCGCTTTAACAGTTTTCTAAGTTTTAGTAAATGTAAACAACGTTATTAAATCCTTTTCAGTATTATGACAAAGATATAACAGTTGATATATCTTCATGTTATTCACCTTATATAACAGGTGATATATCCTGAATATATTACAAGACCTGGCAGCCTTTTCTTTACCACCTGTTAAAAGGTCATTCGCTCTGCTATAGGGTTTTCAGTACTCTACTGGCGTGTAAAGGTGTGAGCCTACTTTTCCAATAAGTCATGGAGTTGTCGTCATTAACCTCTGTACACTAGTATCAACTGTAAATTTTCTCGTTGTTCATGTGTTCGGAAATAACGAAATTTAAGTTTGCCCGACCATGACACCGTCTTTCACTTAAATATAGGAGCTTAGAGATGTTTTCATTAGAAACGTTCATTCAAAAATGTTTATTAACACTCCGCGTGAGTGATTTGGCTACCAAATATAGCTTCATTAGCCACACTATACATTGTTTTTTTTTCCTGCTTTAGATCAATTTATTTTTATGCCAAAATTTGAAATACATAAATTGGTCTTTCACTTCAAACTAGAAAACACCAGGAAAATTAGTTTTTATGTTTTGAATATAATGCTGTGGAGTTGTTAGGATCAAGGTTTTAATTGAAACTTCAATATACCATCATCTTGGCTCTATTGGTTCCGGAGGTACTCCGATTTGAATTTAAGTTTTTTTTTGAGAACATTGATATCTTGAAACGAATATATTGATATCTCCGAGATCAGGAAAGCTAAAGAGCCCGTGAACGTCCTTTGTAAATAAAGTAGTTCGCGTAACTCGTCTATAGTATCGACTTTTTAAACCAAGATATGAATGTTTAGAATTCTAAAATCTTACTTGCGGTACTGTTTATTTCATGAGACTATAAGTTTGTCTTGCGTGTTCTAAATCTTTTTGTTTGTAGATATTAAATTAGTGCAGACACACTACAAATTAAGTTTTTATCCTTATTTGATATACTGCTCTTGTCGAAACACAAATTATCCCGTTATATTTTCCTAACATAAACAAATAGTTGAATACATTTACCACTACAATGAAAATTTCGAAGGAAGTGTTAAAAATTACGTTTCTTGCGGAAACTAACTCTGCGCGATAGTTATGCGTTAGATTTTCTTGCTGGAAAGTTCACAGAGCCTATCTTATTTGGCAAACTATCATCATGTAAAGAAGTGTTACGTTATATAATCAAATGCTGACAGAATATAATTATCAGTTGTCAGTCTTCCATACCAAAGTGAGTCATACAATTAACATATTAACGACGGACGGATCTTTTTATACTAGGTTTTAAATTTTGAATGTATTTATATTTTTACTGCTGCAAACAAGTGAGTTGTGCTTCAGTGACTTTTCATCTATTGTCAATCCCTTCGAAAACGTAAAGAGTATTTATTGCTTGCTCTTTAAATTGGTCGGAAAACACATGAACGACGTTACAAACAGACGAGTCATATAGGCTCGGTTCCCATTTCTAATTATGGTTAAATTTAACTACCGCAAAGAAACGAGCTGGATTGCTTTGTATTTTCAATAATTGTCAAAACCTTCAAATGCATCTACCGTTTTTCTTTGACTGATCGAATAATTTAGCCAGAATAACATAAATATAACTTTCTATGTTAGTATATGCGTAGTTGATTTTTTGTTTATATTGTGTAGATGGCAGTGCAGAAACTAATAACTTATCCCAAAACACTTTTCATTTATATGTTATATATCTCGAGCAACGATGAAGACGTTTGGAGTTCAAAAACCATAGCTATACCAAGGAGGACTGAAGGCAAGAAAACCGAGCTACTGTGGCTCAGTAGTAGAGCGCTGAGTTAGAATTCATGAGGTCGTATGTTGAATTTCTGCGGCCTAACATCCGGAGAGGTTTTCCAGGAATTTTCCTCAGTCACACCAGACAAATGTTGGGATGAAACCTCCCATTTAGGTCCTCGCCGACACCTTCCCTCATTCTTTTCCCTTCCCTATTCCGGTTTAGATATCTAAGGAACATAAATAAAATTCAATTCAATTCATGGCATTTACGGAACGAAAATGTGAAATCCTTGTTTTAACATTTCTTAAGATTATTTACTTGTAGTCAAATAATAAAGATCATCTAATATACGGTAACTAGTGGACTTGTTAATAGAAGAGCTAAGAAAATATAATGGATTTGTCATTTTCATCCGTGTATTCAAGTCAAAAAATGAGGCGTATTTATTTATTTATTAGAAGTTAGCACGAATATAGAAAACGCCATTTTACACCGTTCTTGTAACAATGTGATATAACAATGAAAATAATAACAACAAAATAATTATACAATATGAAATAAGATCATTTTTTTTTCATTGATTCCAGATTCATATAACAACCCTCTAGAAATTTGCTTTTACTGAGGCAGGAATCTGGTGGCAAAGGAAGAGTATTATAAAAATGTGATAATCTATATACAAGAGATCGCTGGACCAAACATAATCTCCATTTTGAGATATAGAAATGGTGTTAAGAAAGGGCACTTTGTCTGGGAACTCTTAGGTTAGAAAGTGGAAGAAGGTCATTGGACCTGACAGTGCCCTGCATTATCTTATAAAGAAATTTTAAGTCATTTAGTTTTCTTCGTGTGTCTATGCTTTTAAAACAAGATAATTCAGAATGTCTACGTTAGATTTTTGTTGGAGGTTGTGAACTTTGTGAAATTTAGATAAGTTGGTTTCACAAGCCATAAATTAGATAGATGAACAGTATTCAATAGTAGGAAGTACACAAGTGAGAAAATATGACCGAAGTGCTCTTAAATCTTTGATATTGGTAAACCTGTAGAGAAGTTCAAGAAGTTTGAGTGCTTTAGAAGTTACGAATTCAATTGAGGAGTAAAATTGAGTTTTTCATCAAATATGATACTAAGAGCTTTGTAATGGTCTAACCATTGTATATTAGATGAGGCCAATGTAAATATACATTTTGTGTTATTAGTTTTGAGGGTATTACAGCATTGCAGCAGTTTTGCAATGATTGACTTTCAGTAACCAATTATTGCACCACGTTTCAACAGAGTCTATAGCGGCTTGTAGGAATCTTCTGTAGATATAATGGTCTTAAACATTTTGCAGTCATCAGCGTAGATAGATACAGAGCAGGAATTATCTATCTGTTCAGATAAGTCATCAATGTAGGGGGAAAACAAAACTGGCCCTCAGGAGCTTCCTTGATGGACACCTGAAAGCATGGGGATACAAATGAAGATGTGAGTGAAGTGGATACTCGAATAGAAGGTCGTCCTGTGTATTTTAAATTTGTGTCGTGGCGGGTTCAAAGTAATCACTACCAGAGTAGTACTTTTTTACGACGCTGAAAAAAGAAGAAAGCATAAATCTCCAGAAGAACTCGAGCCTATCCGAGATATATTCGAGATTTGGAATAGTTACCGCAGAGAAGCATACATTTTAGGCTTGAACATATCTGTAGACGAACAACTGGTTACGTTCAGATGGCAATGTCATTTTACCCGACTTTTGTCATTGAAAACTGGTAAATACGGAATCAAATGATAGCTTATTTGCGATTCTAAAACATCATATGTATGGTGAGATGAAATTTACAAGGGAAATAAAGTTCGACGGGTAAGGAAAAAAAATGGAGAAAGAGTTGTAAAAGATATAGTAAAGAAGATCAAAGACGGTGGAAGAAGCATTCATTTCATGTGATAATTTCTTTACCATTGTATATGTTGCTAGATATCTACTTGAAACAAATCTGTGTCTAGTTGACATGATGAGAAAAATTAAAAGTCATATAAAACCAGAATTTGTTGTAACAAAACAAACTTATACGCTCGGTACTTCAGAACAATCTAATTTGCACTATGCCGGGTCTGTTAGACTCGCTCTCTCTTTAACGTATAGTGAGTGTAGTAGTCGTTGAAGTGTTAAATTTAGAGTTCAGAGAACCCACAGAATTTATGAATGTAATGACTATGAATGATCATTTTCCAATGAATGTGTGCTAGAATGCACATTCTAAATTACAATTGTAAACCATATGTTTGGCTCGGTAATCAAATTGATATTAGCTAGCTATATTTTCAGGTTTTTAAAGCAATAAGAAAACAGCACGAACAATAGCATACATATAAAAAACAATGAAGAGAAGCCAGCAACCGTAATATAATAATTCTAAAGACAAAGTACACATAGAGTGAACTAATTGGAGTGCTGCAAGAAGGCATATAGAAGCATATAAGATAATGGAAAGAGGTGAAATATGTGAGAGAACAAAAGGGGACGAATGAATGTAGCGCAGATTCTTCAAAATAATTTTCTACACAACAATCATATGGTAAACCAATACAAAGGGTGAAGAGAGTTCTCCAAAAGTCATGTGCGCGTACACAAAGATAACGTAGAGAAATTTATGTAATGAAGATATTTTGTACAGAATTAGGACCCTTCCAGTACCTAGTCAAGAAGTCACCGTCGTCTATGCGGGAAGAAATAAAAAAGGTAAACTATTTCTTAGCATCTAATATTTTGATAGTGTTCTGGAATGAAATTATAGATGACAGCGAGCTAACAAGGTAAGAAACATGCATTACAGAAGATAATATTTAACTTGATTTCTTTACAATGTTTTGAGGAAAGAACTTCACATATGACCAAAACTTAAGTTTAAAATAGAAATAATAGAAAATGATTTTTTTTTTTCGATTTTCCACCCACTGGAGCAAATTAGAACATATGGTTGTTGAAGTCATGTCAGTATTGTAACTATTCCTGTACGAATAGTAGGAAAAAATCGGGCGGCCCGGGTTGAAATTTGGGCCAGGAAACTAGAGAGTTTTCTTCAGTGTGTCTATACCTGGCAGTCTGAGGACAATCAGCATCCTATCAAATTGAGTACCAAAGTGTGCTTAGTATTTCTGGACACTGAAGGCGGCCGAGCGTGAAATTGAACATCCCACCTAACTTCGTGTCGTAGGTCAAGAATATGTGGAGCACTACTTTCACATCGCACAGGGGATACACTATTACTCTATTATGTCTACTTTCGTCTACGTTCTAGCATGAACTAGAGACTGGCTGTATATAGCGGGAAAATACCACTAATCAAGGTTTTAGTCCTACTAGCTAGTCAACGGAAGGTAGAACATGGGCTCTGAAGCCAAATTTGAAATTACATTTCGTTTGTTCTTTCCTTTAGCCGCTACTGCACTTTAGAAGCTGAGTACATATAGTGTATAAACACAAAAAGTGGAGTTTCTAGCCTTACGAGATTAAAAGCAGCCGCATAATTCAAACTTTTGAACCTAAATCAGGGATCGATTTCTTCTCGCATGCTTTCTTCGACGCGTTAGTCTGAGTTGCAGATAAAAAGACAGAAGAGAAACTGTAGATATCGCCCTATTGAACTTAGATGTTCGTTTAAGATATGTATAAAAATTAAAAATAAAATAGTTAAATTGTAAAGTGCCAGTTTTCTGAACTCATGAAGAACTTTACATGAGTTCAAACCCGATCGAAACTAGAAAACATGATTCATTCATTCAGCTAAAAAAAAAAAAATAAAATAAAATAAAATATCTTAGGGTTTCATGGATCAGATGGTTAAAGCAAGAGCTTATTATATAGATGATCTGGGTTTTATCATTTCGGTTTTGCAAACAAATTTACTTTCTTCTTGGAAACCAGAACCTCTTAGTAATGCCAATGTAAAAATTCAATTGTTTATGCCTTTGCACATTTAAGAGTGCGCACAAATCATCGTAAGTTGAGTTTATTTTTAACTGGAGTAGGTATATGTTAGCAATTGAGTGCACACAGATAAAAAGGAAATATGGTGGAAGATTGATAAGTATTGTCTCGGAGCGGAAGCTAGTTAATAGAAAGGGGAAAGAGGAAGAGGAATCGAGTGAAAAAAATAAAAAAAAACATTCTTGAAACAGCGTACAACGAGAATCGAATGGGAAAATATGTGGGAAAATTTTGTTCAGCAGTGTGCCTACCAGAGTTGCTAATATGGTATTCTAATTATGTTCAAAAATGGTCATTACAATAATTTGTTTACTTATTATTCAATGAAATTTAGTTAAAACTACTTTTTTGTTTTTGAATTTTGAAATTCTTCCAAAAGTGAATTTTAATCGGGAAGTTGTTTCTGTGTATATGACCTTTCAACATTTCTTTATGGATATGATCTTTCAACATTTCTTTGAATATTGTCGTTTATAAATGTTGAAGTACAGCCTGTGTTTCTTTAAAATAAAATTCACTGTTGCAAAACTAAAGCAAGAATAAACCGCACTTGAAATAGTGTGACCACATTTTATTCGTTTAGTTTGAGTGTTCTTCAGCTTATAGAAACACCTCACACATGACGTGCCGTCTGTCGTAGTTAAAGGCATTTCGCTTTCATCTTCTCGGCAAGATCTTCTCCTTCTAAGAAGGCTAATTTTAAAAGCGTCCGATCAAGAGAGAGGAGGAGGGGGGGTTGGGGGAGATAGAAAAACAACTTGTGCAAACCCGTATTTATTTTCATTTCTAAAAAGTTGTTTCAGAGGGAGAAACTCATAGTGTTCGATATTCCCCTGCATCACTACGTTCCTTCCTCCATCGCCAGAAGCTACTTCCACAAATTGTCAATAAGTTTGTTCTCTTGTCGCCCTTGTATTCTTTCCCTTTGTTGTTTTTTATTTTCTGTTAAAGAAGAAAACCAAGGAAGTTTTTCGCTGAGGGGAAGAAGTTGAACTACTCTGCTAACTCGCAGAATTATCAGCTTGACCACATGGGCTGAACTAAAAATATTCTCACATTTAGGGGATTTAACAAAAACAAAGAAAGAGGGAAAATTGTATAAAAGGAAGAAAGATGTTGCTGCGCAGAATCTAAATTAAGTGGGAGGAACGATAAGTTTAAGACAGAATGGTCTTTCTTTTTCCTTCCTAATTATTCCTTTACGTCATTGAATGAGTCGTTTCGTTACTGCTTTGTCTCATCACTTACAAAAACACTTTGTGTGAAGAATAATAAAAGACTGAACTAGAATGGATAATAAAGAAAAATAATCTAATTTAAACACAACATTATGAAGGAAGCTGCCTAAACTTTTGTTGCTAATACAGTATAACCTCAGGAATCCAAACAAATTGGGGTTCAGCCTATTTGGGGTGAGACGTTAACGTGACTTAGTGACCTTCAGTGTCACTCAAGTAGGGGTCAATGGCTAAAAATAGCCGATCAGGTGAGCGTACAAATTAAAAAAATCTTAATAACATTATCTATTTTCATTCATAGTTATTCGGATTATCCGAAATTTTGGATTCGCGGGGTTTTGATCCGCGGGGCTATACTGTATTTACTTTTAATTTGGACATGAATGTGCTGAATTTACCTACCTACCTACCTACCTCTCAGTAGCATACATGGAAATCAAACATTGATTTCAAATTGATAACGCATTGAGTCGTGTCTTCAAGCTATATTCCACGTTCACACGTCATTTCAATTTTTAATTATTGATACAACGTTGTATGGAACGTTGAAGAGGACATCTAACAGTGTTACCAATGTTTGCCATTGGAACGTTTTCTTACCACTATTATTATTGGACGCTAGATAATTAGGTCAACTTTGGCGTTCTTCACTTTATATCTATATTCTTTTCTATTCTTTTCCTTCCATTTCTTTGCTATTATCTTATTTACTTTATTTCTCAGTCCTTGCACCTACTTCTACTTTGATCTACATTTTTATTCTGGAATATAGTATTTCTTTAATTTCTCTAGGTATGGATTATCCTCCAACCACACGTTTTAACTGTTTTAACATTTGAACTTTAGTAATTCTAAACAACCTTCAGTTGTTTTCTCTTATCCACCAACAGTAGTTTTCTCTGATTTATCCAAATAATCTTTTCATTATATTTTCTGAAATGTTTTGAGATTGTTCTCTTCTCGTGTTCTCATAATCAACGTTTCTGAACCATTCGGTCTTAATATTGTTCTATATATTTTAATAATTATGCTTGAACTTGAATTTACCATTCAATAGTTAGCTATTTAAACAAAAAATGCTTTATTTGACAAATAAACCTGGTCAAGTATTCGTTATCAATCTATTCATGTAATTTTCCCACCGGAAATGTTTTGTTCTTTTAATTCATTGTCTGTAACACGATTCCGCATTACAGACAGAACACAGAAATAAAATACTGAACACCAGTACTATATAGATTAAGACAATGTTCAACCTATGATTAGGTAACAAGGTCATCTTAAACTTGAGTAATTTAAAAGCAGATTAAGTAATCACGTTAACTTTATTTTCAGAACATGATACTTTGTGCGATTACATGATCGTACGAAATCCAGTGTTTATAGCTCCACATATCATCATGTATCTTGTAAACGTGTGTATGTAGGCCCAGTATTCTTAACAGTTTGAGAAATGTTTGAAATATTAAAATCCATATATATATACATATAATATTAAGGAATTTTCCATATTACGGCAACGCTGCATATACTGTGTATGTATGATTCATGGCTTTTACCTAACATTGGCGTGATTCCATACTTTAATATAGTATATACTTCGTTTTTCATGGATTTACAAGATTTCTATTTGCTCAATGTTGCCCCCATGTATTCAGCTTACTTAGCTCATGCACCTTGCATGATTTTCACCACTATGTGGAAGGATTTCAAAACGTCAGCCTGCTCTACTTTCTGTGCGTTTTATAAAAATATTTGACACATATTACTATTCACAAAACTTCAAACGTGTACTGACTTGACAATATTGGTTTGCTCAATTTTTTTATGATTAAGATTACGATGTTTAACATGCAAAATGTTGTTGAAATTGCAACTATTTTTTAAACTGTTTTGAATATACTTATGCGTAAACTTAAATCTTGTATTGCTTTCTACAAAACATAAATAGTTGGCATTTCTTCTCTCTCTGTTTTCCCCGCTAAAGCTTTATATTTGCCTTTTTATTTCACCGTTTTATCGATTGTGCGCCTTTTGCTTAATAAGCGATGATATCAGTTTAAAATATATTTTTAACCCTGTTCTGATATGAGACCACCCGACCGGCATATCTATTCCAAAGTAATCAAGGTAATTACTAACGTTGCTTACTACAAGCAATCCAATGTGTAATCTAAGTGTAAGAAAACAGTAAACTTTTTGATTAACTATTAAGTGCAAGTTTGGGAAGGACTAAATTATTTAAATGAGCTTGTCCAACTAAGAGAAAAAGACTTCTTGACATGAAGTGTATGGTAGAAACAATTAGAAATAAACTTTTGATCATTCAAAGGAACAGGAGGAAAACTGGCATTCCCACTTGGAAGAATAAACAGATCTTTTGTCTAAAGTTTTGAAGTGTTCATAATTAATGATGTGCTTAATCTTCTTGGTTGACGTCAGTCTCACTTCACTCATCTATCAAAAGCGATTAGATGTTGCCAAAGTATCTTCAATGTTTTAATCTCTCTTCCTCATCTCCTCATGTTTTCAAAAGTTTATTTGAATTTGTTCCATTTTGATTTACAGTCTCAGGAAAATTATAGTTTTTTGTTTTCCACTCATGTTTCAAAAGTTTTGTTTTAATGCAATTTTATATACTAGGATCATTAGGACGCATTAGATACATGCAATATGCTTCCGAAGATTATGAACCGTTATTTTTAAATTTCTTGAAAATATATCAACTCCAGAAGACAAGGGATACAAGTGACATTGTCCATATACTGACATTACCCATCTATTAGCCCAGAAATCTACATTTCATGTCGCATGATTAGATCAAGTAACAGGATCAAAGTAACAAATAACGCATGATTTCCCATGCTGTTTTCCTTCTTGGACACTGTTTTCTGATGATAGCTCTCGACTCATGATTCTGTTTTGCCTCTCTAATTAACTGTTGTGTACAAAGCTGCACGCTAGGTTTTAAAATAATTTTCAATTGATTTGTTTTACTATGGTTTATGATTCTCAGTGGTTTTAACATTTTTTAGAAAAACGTAGTAGTTTAATTAATGGAAAATGCTCATTAAGTGATGATAATGCGCACTTGATTGATACGAAACGTTCGTTCAGAGAAAGAAATATTTGTTTGCAGTCAACACACAATGTAACATAGGGTACAAACAAAACTATACATTATCTAAAGTCTAAACAAACCTGTGTTTAAACTAGCTGAGTTATCATCAAGAAAATAAGTGTAAAACTACTGAAAAGTTATTAAACTCAAGTCCCAGTGCTTTAGAGGCACTTACGCTTCTCATGAATCAATGGCGCTACACATCTAACGAGTTTACTGCATATATTAAAACAAAGCTCGTAACTTAAAATGTTGTAATCGTTATGCAATGCACATAGTCCAGTTTCGCAGACACGAAAATAAACAAGCCTAAATCTGTTTACAAACTCATTGATATAACGATATGGTTTCGTTTATTTTAGTCATTAGGGTTTTAATATTAAATTTCTCAACGAGGTAACCCAGTGATGTTTAACAACCCTTCTAAGAGCATGGACATGCTGTGCTTCGCTTTGACTTGTTTTATTCTGCTTTACACGTACAGAATGGCGAGCACGATAACATTGTAATTCTTTCGGTATAAATAAGAAAATTGGTTTCAATAATATGAAAATTAGTGCAGGGTCATCACAAATTGAAATAAACAGCAGAGCCTTAGTGACATTAAGGAAGGACGTTTATGTAATTTGAGTGTCAGGATGGTTAGAGGAAAGTCAATGATAACTGATATCCCCAACATATGATGAGTAAACTGACGATGTACTTAATATTATCATGTAAACATTAAACTACGTTTCTCTTTCGAGGTTAAAGCAAACATGAGATCACATTTGACATATTTAATGTGGATAAAGTTTCACGAAAAACTATCTAGCATTACATAACATTACATAAATGGCTTAGGCGCGGGAGCGTTTTCAGCTATGAACAACCTTTCATAAAAATATATTGATGAGTAAAGTTCAGTTTGTTTGGTATTAATGATTTTTATTTAGCTTGCAAGCGTTTATACTAAAGAAACCTTCGCTGTAGCTACTCTTTGTCGTACTCACATAAGGAGTTTGTATCAGCTGTTTTAACGTTGCGTTACTTCATTGATGCTTGAAGTAGTGAAAAAGGTGTGGGGGGGCTGGACTGTAGCACTACCAAAACAACACCAGAAAGTTCCATCAATGAAATCCCTTGCCCTTCACTCCTAGGCTCTTCTGTTCTACGTTAAAATGGTAGACACCGTCGAGAAGGTAAACGAAAAACTACCAAAGGTTCACCTTATTCATGCAATAATCTGCACACCATTCTCACTGCTGCAAAAACTTCCACAAATAAGTTAGTTTCAAGCAATTCCACCACTTGTTATTCTTTCCAAACACAAGGAAAGATTAAATACAACTAGATACAACTGATTTAACAAGCATAATTGGTGATGCACGATGCGATTGAAGATTGTCACTGTAGACCTTTCTACTTGAACTTCACGAGCCTTCAAGAAATAGAGCAATACACTGAACGATTGTTCATGCGCCGAGGTCTGCTTGACGAATATCGCCTTGCGACTTAACTTCGAAGAGTCAAATAACAACTTCATTAAACTTATTAAAGTTTTTGATTTGTGATCTCAGACAACTAGTCCGTTACGTATATTAACTCGTGGATGGTATATCGAGAATCACACTTTACGGGAAACTTATAAACTACACTTTGACGATTGTCCAACAACACTTGGGTGGTTCTTCCCTCAAAAATCTTGGTGCAAAAGACAAGAAGTTCGCAACTCAAAGTAGAGATTCGGTCTGAGTTTCCACACAACCATCAGTAGTATAAAATGTAATGATACCCACAAGGCATTGGGTGGAAAATCCGGACTTGTCACATAATAGCCCTTAAGGATACATACACAAGGAAATTATAATACCAAATCGACCTTATTAACATTTATAGAATACAAAGGGCTTATGCACGTGACAGTGTATACCCGTACATGTTACCAAATAAGGAAATAGAATATTGAAAATTGAGCGTTGATACAAAGGTTTTCGTTTATGATTTGCGACTAATTTCTTCGCTCGGTTACTGACTAGGGATTTTCCCGTTTCTAAAAGCAAAGAAAACTCAAGAAAGCAAAAATGACTTGAAAGAAATCTATTCACGCCATTACTAAAGTATACGAAAGATCATTGTAAAACTTTATAAGACAGCTTAAAATTATTAGATTACTACAAGATAAATATCAATTATCAATGACAACATGATTAAAAGCACACAATATTCCATATTGTCCTTTAATTAATATATTATCAAGCCAAGAAGCTTAAAATAGGTTGCACAAATCTTTAATATAATCTTAGATATAATTCCATGTGTTTATTAAACAAAGATAATTTACCTACGTGGAACAAAGTAGAGTCTTAGGGAACAAAGTTGATTCTGAGATTTAGACTGTATTTATTATTGAGAATTATTTATTTAGTACGCGAAGAAACGTTCCAATGTGTTATTGATGCTTATTTCTAAATGTGTAGTACACCATACAGTAATATTGAACTTATGTGTGATTATGAGGTTTGAAATTTTAAGTTTTAACCGTATTACCTATACCTGAAGAACTCGAAGAACCTCAACTAAACCATCATTGACAGGTAAGTAACACATCGAGCTTTAAACTGGCTGTTTCTCTAATCTTCTTTCGTACGATAATATATACTGTTTATATATAAGTATAAAAAACCTATCGGGGTAAATGGAAGAGTGACGCAAGAATTCTACTCACAAAAGAAGTGATATCCATTTCGCGAGTGCTTTAATTTGGGTCAATATGGGGGAAGGAAGAATAATAAATCTCTGAATTTTATTACAAATGAAACACTTGCGCCATAGTGACACAAAGAAAATCACTCGCACAATGGATATAACTTCTTTTGTGAGTAGAACTCTTGCGTCACTCTTCTCTTTACCCCGAAAGAGTTTTTATACTGACATTACTTATTTTGTAAGTCTGTTAAAAAAAAGTGCATAGTCTTCATACAAAAGGTCGATTTTGGACCATGGTAGTCTCCATATCTCGAAAGCGGTAACGTCTATAAAAAAATTAGCTTTGATTTACCCTAACCTGTTGTGGTCGGCAGTTGTTCCCAAACTCCCCCTTCCTGCTCAGTACCATACATTTGGGGATAAAACAAAATGACACAAAGAATGACGGACACACTTTTCTGTCATTTGTGAAAATTCTGCGATTCGGCTAAAAAAAGTCGTAACTTTTGAACCCCTTCACCGATTTCGACGTGCGTACACCGTTTGAAAGGTATTGAAGCGTAGATTAAGATTCCGCAAGTTTTGTCCGCATATGTGGTATATGTGGTCTGGAGTCAGTGCTATCATCAGAAATGTGAAATTTTCATTTCTTTTCGCACCGCCCTAGAGAGTTCCCAACAGAAAGGTCCTACCGACCTAAGTTTTTCTCTGTGTCTCAGTATGGCAAAAAGCTTTCAAATGCAAGTTCAAGCATACAAATCGGGCTTATACTTCGGAGATCCGAAACTAGCTGTATACATTAGAGTGTCGCTAACAGACTCATTTGTCGGCGTCACTCGAAGAACTACCGTTCTTCATGATTTTTAATGTGGATCTATTAGCTTACACCAACTTTTGTTTTGAAGAAACATTTTTTTAGGGAGGTGCTACTTTAATATTACTTTTGTATTAACCAAAAAACAGACATCTATCTTCCTGTAGTTGATTAACGTCTCGAAAGTGAGTTGACACTTGTCATGGAACTTCCCACGATTTTCTCTCGAACTCTCGAATTTTCTCTAAAACTTTCATCGTTTTTATTTGATAGTGTATAAGCACTTTTAACTTCAGTTAAATTCCTTATACTCCGTGATAAATGTACGTCAATATCTTTCTATTACCTTAAATTTTGTATGAAACACACCAAATACACATTGAGACTTATTACGCAACTCTGAAATTTAGAAGCTTCCACCTAGATTGAAAACGGCCATTGAATCAGGCAAACATGTTACTAAGCATATGATAAACAATGCTTTCATTAGTTACAGTTTGATGCGCATATATTGTTGTGAACCAAATTTTTGAACACTGTATTATGAAATTTTCGAAAATAAATGTTTCGATCTAAATAAGCAGCATGAGCAGGACTCTTTCTGACGGCATGAAATTGCTTGAACAGAATCATCATATTTTCTCTAAACTTTTCTTGATTGGATTGTTCTGTGTACTAAACCCCTTGAAGTTTAATAAGACAAAATGAGGGTGATTAACATGTTTAGTGAAGATTTATAAAATTCTAAATAATTTTTAAAAGTATGTAAGGAAATTTAACAACGTTCCACGTTTACTGTAATCTGAATTAAATTTGTTAATTTAACATTACTCAATCTATTAGTAAGATAACTATTTCAAGGTCTTATGGGTAGATTTTATAATAATATTTCTTTGTCCCAAGCAGAGCAATGTATTTTTTACTCAATGATCCGTATGTGTAAATACAAGTAAAAGTATTTAATGGCAATTTTTAAAGTAAATACTTGGATTGGTGTGCATGAAAATAAAGTTTACTTAAACCTGTAATATTGACTATTCTTCCAAGTAAATGCTTGAAAACAGTATGCATAACAACTAGTATGTACTAGATACTTCCAGCGAATACTTATTATGTCTTAAGTATGGTGTTTAGCAAACTTATATCATTTACTAGTGTCAGCACGGAAGTATTCATGCAGGTTCGTGCGCCAAATGTGTAAAAAAATTCAAATAATAACGATGTATACATAATAACACTTTATAGTTTTGAAAAAGACAACGTAAGGTTCTTGAAAATCATAATTTTACAGAACGGTGAAGAAAAAAAGGCGGTGCTCTAGAAAAAAAATGATATTTCTAAGTATTAGCGTATTTTGGATTCACAGCTTGGACTACCATTACCCAACGTAATAAGATTTACAAGGAGAGCACAGAGTTCTCGTGTAGTAATAGTTAAGATTCGGAGTTGTAATTAGAAACTAATTTTGTTTGGAGTTTCATATTTCACATTTTTCAATTTTTGTTTTATTTTCGGACTCCTCCCCGAACATAATACCATAATTTTATAGAGATTATCTATGAAAGTATGGAGTATTAACATAAAGTATATAATAAAAAAGTTAAATCGGTATATTATAAGAATCGGTATATGCAAAAAAGGTGATGACAAAAATTAATATGTGACAAAAATTAATTTTTACAGGAAATTCTAAAAACTGAGTAGTTTCATCCTCTAATATCATTCAAACAATAAATATTTTCTCTGTCACCCACAATGAACTTCATCTTATGTTCTAGGTGATGTCACTTTATCCTAGGATATACATGCGTTGATTGTAGTAAAATCATCATGTCTAAAAAAAATCACATGTCACCTTTTTTGCATATGACGATTCTATTTGCACGTGAACTAAACTTGTTTCTGAATTCATTTATGCCTTACTCATCTCAGGCTCAGACCGAGATAGGGTAGCGGAAAGGGCTTTGGAAGATAGTCAACTAAGGCTTATTTTCTAGCAACTATTCCGGCATTTTGCCTCGTGTAACTGAGGAAAATACCTGGAAAAGATAATAATTTATTTATCCTTTTTGTGAACTTCCTAACAAACTCACAAAAAAAAAAATCTTCACATTTGTTCCACATGGAAATCAGAATTTCCTTCTCTATTGACTAAACGCCAAATTACTCAGACAAATTTATTCCTGTGTTGTCCGAAGTGTTTAAGTTCTTTTATACTGAAAAACTTCTTTCAACACTTATTGTAGTTGACATAAATTTAAAAATGCTACAATTAACACGTCGAGCATTTAAACGCCCATTCCATCTGCCACACTAGTAAATACTTGGTCAACTTAAATAAATTCTTTGAAACTTTGTCGTATTTACTTAAAAAATTTCAGTATTTACTAGGTAGTGAAAGCAAATTATTATCCATAACAATTTAAGTAAATGCTTTTACCTATAATTTTAATTGAAGTAAATAATAGAGTTTTATTTTCTTAGAATATTTCTTTAAGCCAATGCCAGCAAAGATAAGCGAACACTACCATTAAAATTAACTCATATTATTTATAGACTATGTTAAGCCAGAGACACTGGTACTAACAACTAACCAAGACAAACACATTGACTCTGAAAACGTATCACATTTTTCGGCTTTCATCTTATAAATTATTTGGATGAAGAATTACATTATGATTTTCGTTCGGAAAACTTGCAGCTTTAAATGGGAGACTTTTTAAATTACTTATGATGCTATTTGATTTTGTATTATTCTTGAAAACATATAGTATTATTGTTCTGGATTGAAGGTACTATTCAGACATGTGTCTCGTATAACTGATAGAAAACTAAAAATAATCAAGATTAAATTTGAAACATGCAACATGCAACAAGCCGTGAGTAGAAATACAATAAACTATAATAATAAGAATGATGTCCTTAATTATTCTAATCATATGACGTTCAAAATGCTTGAAGTAGAGGCTAAAGCTTCTTTTCTATTTAGTCTAGCTATACTCACTACTGAATAGTAAATGTACTCTTTTATCAGAGACTCTATGCAAATGAATATCTTTTAAAGTTATTTTAATAAAGAAATGTGAAATGCTAAATCCGTTGTTAAATTCGCGTTGCCAGTACATATTAATAAAAAACAGCAAAATCCCTTATGTGAAAAAGACACTCAAATAAGAACAAGATAAAAAATATAAAGAGAGAGAGAAAGAGAATGATAGGTAGTAATGTATGGGGAATTATAGAGAATTATTTCAACCATGGAAACAATATTTCATTCTTTTCCCCACTCTGTGGTGTCCTTAATTCTCGCAGAGTTTGTTTTGTTCTGCAGAATTTACTGTGGTGGCTAATCGGATCAACTTCCAAACTGAAAATATATATCAGGTACGTTTTCTGCCACAGGAAGGAAAACCCAAATAAAACGTCTCGTAACCACACGCTGCATGAGATGTGAATCCTTAATCCAAGACGTGGTTTGCTTTTCAAGTTGGAATGATACCGTACAGAATATTTTTTT
>JAGDQP010039708.1:0-17606 GCA_022664845.1 Lepisma saccharinum | reverse complement strand
CGGTCAACTACCTACCACGTCAATTGAACTACGTGGTGGACGCCCCTGGAAGGTAGGCAACCCGCAATTTTCAGTCGTTCTCGTACCCTTTCTACTTATGTTATATGGCAGAAAGTTATTCAATGGGCCTTAAAGTTAGACATCCTTAACACGAATTATTTTACTGCCAGTATTTTCCTAATACTGTATACCAGGGTTTCTCAACCTGGGGGTCGCGACCTCTAAGTGATCGCGGGATGTGTGCAAGGGGGTTGCGAGGGAAAGTGAAATAAAATAACTAGGGTTTTGTAGGTTAAAACTATTAAATTTCAAAGCAGGTATTTTATTTTCTTGCTTTTTTTAATAACTACTAAAGATAATGTAGTCTGCCGAATAGTTTTAAATTATATAATTAGGATATTTATTATAAATACATAAAATAAACTGTTATGTTTTGAAATGAAAAGCAAATACTACACAAAATAAAATAATTGAGGGTCACTGGCTAGAAAGCATGGTGAAAGGGGGTCACCAGCTAGAAGACATGGTGAAAGGGGGTCGCAGGATGAAAAAGGTTAAGAACCGCAGCTGTATACCAACGAACGTAACCCATATTGCAATATCTTTTATTTACGGTAGAATTTAAGCATGTGAAGAACACAATACAATGACAATTATTATTATTATTATTATTAAGCCACAGACACTTTCTAAACTCAAAGAAGTTGAAATTCTGATCTTATATAAATAAATAAAACAGAAACTTTTACAAACGGAACCCACAATTTAGTTCAAATTTTGACCAACCCTTGAAATAATTTATATAATTCTGAAACTTTGTGTGGTTGTTCATTGGTCGATTTTCATCTCTACCTGAAAAGTCCCCCAAAATCCGGAGGGGCGTTTCAGAGTTATTACGTCATCAATATGGCCGTCGTCGGAAATTGCAGCGTTATCTTTGAACATGGGTATGTTCTCTTGGAATAGAGCGGAATTCTTCTTTCTTGGGCTAAAATGTTTAGAACTGTAGGCATACTAAAATGAAGTATGCCTACACTTTCCACAAATAAAGAAGAGAAGACAATCTCGTTGAAATATTGCTCCATGAATTAATGAAGAAGATATGTATTACTAAGCTACACTAAGGATAACATAACGCGTTATTACGTATCGAATAAAGTCTGGAGTCCAGTGAATAGATAGTAAGAAGATTAATTGGCATAGTAGTATTGCAGATTATAACCTGAATTATCAAAAGGCAAGAAAAAAAATGCAGATGTTATGAATTAATGAAGATAAAAATAATTAAAGAGGTTGATTATAGGATAATTACCTTTTAATATGAGAAAATCATCTTCAATGACAGATTTGGTTACCAGTTCTACAACACGTCATGAGTATGAAGATAGTACCGGTAATGATAATAAGAAATTAGATGATTGTTTTTACCTTCAGCTTCGACGTACACTTCGTGATACCATCCTTTTTCTTCCGAGAAAAAAAAAACGTATTTAATAGTTTATTTACGGCGCAGCAATAGTTTGTGCCACGTTCCTGCTGAAAAGTTACTGAGTAAAATTAACGCCGTTATAATAAAACAAAATGTCCGGGCCAACTTCACGTCAAATTGGCCAGGACATTTCCGAAAACAACGGAAGAAAAGAAAAGGAAAGAGGAAAAGATAGATGGAGAGGAAAAAGAGGGAAAAAAACGAAGACAAAAGGATTAGGAAGAAGGTGCTGTCGTTCCCCACTCTGTCTCAGAAAGAGAGTGAGACAAATTATTCTATTTTCTCTTCTTCTGTTTCTTCTTCTTCGTTTTCTTGTATTTTGCTTTTTCATCCCCTCTCTCTTCCGTTTCTTGCTTTATTCTTTCCTTCCTTTATTCTTTTCTTCCGGTTTTTCATCTCGGTTTCTTCCTCTCATCTCTCACCTTTCTTTCATTTCTTTCATCCTCCCTTTTCTTTCTCTCTTTCTATCTTTCCTTCTTATTCGTGAAAGACTTGAGGAGATTCTGTATCTCACATTCTCTGTCTTCTTTCTCTCCCTCCTTCTTTTTCTTCCCCATTACATAGCAAAATAACAATGACCCGCTCTGATAAATCTGAAGTTTTCCCCGCCATCAAAAATCGTGAATTGATCCTAAATTATGATAGCACTAATGTTATTGCGTCTTAGTGCACTAACGATTGGCAATAACCCTATGCTTTTACGTCCATTAGTATGGGATTAGATATACGTGAAGTTGATCGAAAGATCCAGAATAAATTCTAAATTATGTTAGCACTAACGTTAGTGCTTAGTGCGTTTTAGTGCACTAACGATTAGCGCTTGCCCCACGTTTTTACGTTCATTAGTATGGAATTTGATATTTTCAACTTAGCCCCTCACCAAAAATCTTGAAACAGTCCTAAAGCATGCTAGCACTAACGTTAGTGCTTAGTGCGTTTTAGTGCACTAAAGATACACTAACGATGTGCCAAGTTTGGTGATAATCTGTGTAATTAAGAGTAGGTGGAGGGGATAGCTTCATATACAGTTGCCCCCCACACCAAAAATCTTTAATAACTCCTAAGGTATGATAGCACTAACGTTGGTTTTAGTGCACTGGCGTGCACTCACGATGCACTAACCAGGTGCTAAATTCGGTTAAATTTCGCAAAAGTGGGGAGGAGGCAACTTCAGGCACATTGTGTTTAGAACTTTATAGCTAACATAAGCCGAAACACTGTGGAAAGTGTGGAGGTCTTCCCTTTTTTCGTTCTGGTTCTGTGCAGATGTTTCTGTATCATAATAGTACAACCAGGTGCATCGAGCGAACATTATACACTTTTCAAACCATTGTTATTTCTAAACTAAACATATTGCAATTATTACAGAAGCCACACCAAATTTCAGCTAAATCTGAGACTGTGGATTACATACCATAACCTGCGTGAATTGAGATGGAATGGTTCGTAAGCGTGAGTGTTGTTTCCTTTCTTCATATTAACTAAAATGAAAGCACTGAAAATTCATAAATTTAATTTCGTTCCATGTGCTTATTTTCTCTCGTTCTAATGTACTTGTGTTAATCCTTCCTGTTAATGATTTTTCAGTTTTTGAAGATATTTTAAGGGAAGTTATATTTGTGTTGAAATTAACATAGAAAAATTGTCAGCCGCCGCGTTAGGACAGGAACGACCGGAAACTGGGAGATCCGGGTTTTCGGTCCCGGTGACTGTCAATTTTTCTGTTAGTTTCAATATTTATCTCACAGAAGATTCTTGTAAAAAAACCTATTCTATCGAACAGCGTGATTTCCGACAAATTCCTGAACAAACATTTCCAAATGTGTGCAGTGCCTTGACTGCATAACCAACTTGGAGAGACGTAAGGTAGAGAAGGATTCTATATACATAGAGAATTGGTCTTTTCGTTCCTAGAATATGTGAACTAATTTTTGTCCACACTGTATATACGCATTAAGGTCACGGGATTTGGATTCGTGTTAGGGTGGGAATCCTGCTGTCGCTCATTTCCAATATTACCTTTAGATGCACATACAAATACTGGAATGGTGTCTGCCGGCCGGGTGGTCGAGCGGTCTGCGGCGGTAGGCTATCGACTCAACGGTCCCGGGTTCGAGTCCCGGCAGGGGCATGGGTGTGGATTTTAACACTTAACAGCTAAGGACAAAAATCGTGACGGGCCGAAGTCCAAAGTTACTAAACTGGCCCATATAAAAATAAAGTTTACCAAAGTTTTACTGGAATGGTGTCTAGACTAAAGAACTGACCGCTACCCCTCAAATTCCATTCCTCTTATAGTGCTTACTGTGGCACGTCATCTCTCAAACTTGACAGGTTTAGACCATAGTTATCTGTACAGTTGTATAATGTAACTTGAAACCGTAGATAAGATGTGACCAATACGACATGCATCAATCCTAGAGAGAGAATATACGAAAGGAAAAATGGTGCTTCACTTCTAGTCCAACGATTTCCAAGCTGATACAGAATAACGTACTGACAGATGGATAGAAGTGATCTCAGAATGATCTTTCTTACATCATAAGCGAAAAAACACTTCTGGAAATGTTTGTCTTGAAGAGTTTAGATTTTGCTTTACATTTCTAAAATAAATGTGCAGTATAAATCAACAAATAAGAAAGGTGGTACATTTCCTTGATGGATGATTGGTGAATGAGGTGGGCTTGCTGTAAATTTTTTGAGAAAACATCGATCCTCACTCTTATAAAACTGCATAGATTTCTTGAATGTTACAGTCACAACAAAGCTTTTAGCACGTTTACATAATTTACTAGAGACAAAAACAAAACCGAGATATAAGCAAACACAAGAATAGTTGTTTCCGTTCCTCCTCATTTGCTTTCTCGTCTTGTTTATATTAGAGAACAGCTTGTAATGAACTCTATTGCCACCTTTAAAATCTTCGTAGTGTGAACATAGTTTTTCTGTTCGTATGAGTTTTTTTTCTATGGTTTGCGTTCCAGAAGAGATATATATATATTTCTCAGTGTTCAAAAGGGTAAAATTAAGCTATTGTAAGCTAAATTCCAAACCAATTACAAGGATTAAACTCTTGCTCTTTTTTTCGTGTTTGTTTAACTAGGTTACTTAAAAAAAGACTTATTTTGTTAATTACATAGTTTTGAAACAGTGTGTGGGAGTCGTAAAATCATTTCGGTCTTCTTTTAACTTGTATAATTTTTCTTCTGTGTCATCCCCAGTATTGCCAGATAAAACTGATTTCTTTCCGCAGAGATGATTCATTTCAACCTTTGTATCTTACGATGATGAAAATGTCCAAAATACGAAGCAAGTTCGGTATTGAGAAATTGATAGGGGTGTATTTTCTATCAAACTTTTGTTGGATAATTTTGTTCCTATGCATCAAGATCATATAAAACGAAGATAAACTAGCTGAATTAAAATCAAGAGAATTAAGTTATTCCAATCCATATTTCGAGAGTCCAAAAAGTTGTTAAGACCTATGAAATATTGTTTTAACAATCATCAAATTTTTGTATTCTGTTTATTAATCTTGTGAGCTATAATATCCGATTTAGTAGTAATATTCCTGCTGGATGTCCCCAAAATTCACGTTTTGCTTTTCTACGGATACCTCTGAGCGTAGGGGAATTAAAACAGTTCCGTACGTTAGTACTAGCTCTTGAAAATTTTCGGATTTTTTTTTAGATATGGGGGGTGGTTAATACCTCCGGTCACCCTTGCTGAAAGGAATACTGGATGAGGAGTTTCCAACTCCTTGGAACTTTGCTTGGACTAAAGTTGGTAATGACCGAACCACGTGTCATCTGCTGTTATGACTTATGAATCGACACAGAAAGAAATCGGGATCCGCACGAAATACTTGAGAAAGAGAACTTCTCGTTTTGCTTTTCAAGGCTTCTTTTCGTGCAAGCCGAGCAAAAGATAGAGAATACTAAGGCCCCTGGAGATAATCATCAGTGTTTGTAATTTCCCGATTGTCCAGAAACAGAAAATTTTCAAGCTCTCTTGGAAAGATTTCTGATCATACAAAGGCATTCTACCATTCTTTATTTGTTCTTGGTTCCTGAAGGACGGCTTATTCTTTAAATTAACTGTACCAGTTTGTCCTGGCGCAACAAAATCGCTTTACAACTTGTCAGATAAACTGAAAGAAAGTTATATCCAAGACTTTATCCGTCGTAAGAATAAAAATACGAATTGAAATACTTCTTTATCAGTCTTACTGCTAATATTACTTGACAGTCTCTGCATGTATGGCCAGTTTCACATCGATTGTGACACTTGAAGCAAGTAAAATATCGTTTGATCTTGTTGATACTTCTGTACAAATAAGATCTGTTACTAATAATTGTTTTCTCAAAGTACAAAGCTATTTAAATCAGTTTCTTTTTGAGTATCTACAAACATTTCTAGTTTACAGCCATACTTTCTTGTGCTTTTGCCTCATAACATGTCACACCATCCACTCTAATGACCAAACATATCGTAAAGACTGTGTACTCAGTATGCACGTAAATGTGAAATCTTCGAGCACGTTTTCACTTACGTAGGTCGTACGCTCATTGTTCTTTCTTATCATGCGTGTATCTCAAAACAAAAGAATGGGGCTTTCTTGCTTTCGGGAAATGTCTTTTGTTTCATCCATCATAATAAAAAAACGTCCTTGTTAATTTCTGTTATGGTCTGTCTTTGGATTATCGAGCACCGCTCTCAATTAATTTAAAATATCTGTATTGTCGCTGAATTATAGTTTTGAAATTCTCGTTTCATTCGCAGAATGTTTCTGGAAGTTCTTTTCTAAAATAACTTGTTAGAACTGTGAATTGTCTGATATTTCGTTTCTGCGAAAACACATCCTTGACAGACAACACTTCGGTAACTCGATATATTTAAATAAACCAAGGCACAGCCCCCATTAGGATGTCTTCCACTCATATGTTAATTATAAATAAAATTAATGGAGAAGAAACTATTCAACTACATTTGCTTAAAAATGCACTAAAAGTAAGAAAAGATAGTTGTCACGTACAGGTTAGCCAGCTATAAAAAGCAAAGAAAACTGAAAAAGACAACCTTCATAGCAGTGTTAGCGATCAAATTTATCCACAGTGAGTCGTGAAGGAAATTTTAGGGGGTGGCGGAAAGTTGATTACGGACCATGTCAGACTCCCTCTTACTTTTTAAAAGAGGGCTGAGAACTGCCTAACCTTACGTGACAAAGATATTTAAAAAAATATTTTTCAAAAGGAAGTTAAAGCTTGTTCTTCGGGAAACTCAGATACGAAATTTAGTTGAACATCGGCCAATTTTCAAAGTGAAGAAACTTCTGGTTCACGAAATGCAAAGTTTTTGACCAAATTCATTCATCTTAGAAATCCTGAGATATGAAATTTATGGAGTATTGAGAGATTTTCTATCACGTAGCCTACCATTTTAAAGAAACAGGAATTTTACTTTCTTCGTGAATAACACATAAAATTCTTCTAATTTTAATACAGGTATTTGACTTGTGAAGTGCTTTCAGATGTCTTCTCTGATTTTTTTTTTTCATACTTCTGAATTTTATCTTATTAGAGAACAACAATATTCCGGTAGCATATCTCTAACTCACACCAAACTGTTTTCCCATGGTGGAAATGTCGTGGAACGTGTTCGTTACTAAGGGGAGAAGTCTACAAAACAGCCAGTGATTTCTATTGACGCCATTACTAAAATATACGAAAAATCATTATAAAACCTTCGGGGAAAGCCTAAAATAGTTAGATTATTACAAGAAAAAAAATGTTAATTATCAATGACAACATGATAAAAGACACACAATATTCCATGTTATCCTTTAATTAAAATATATATATAATCAAGCAACGAAGCTTAGAATAGGTTGCATAATTTTTTTTTTTCAAAGACTAGTATTTCAGTACGACCTTTTTTGGAGGATATTTATTCCGATCACAGTTGTCTAACTTAGTTTCTTGCATGGAATTAATTATAGCATGGAATTAATTATAGCATATATTTGAGGTCATCGGGATATAGCACTTTTTCATTATCCGGTATGAATTCGGGTAGGTCATTAATAAACAAGAGGAATAACAACGGTCCAAGATTCGAGCCTTGCGGAACTCCTGACAGTGCTGTATATTCATCAGATTTGTATTTCTTAAATAGAACAAACTCTGCAATTAGTTAGATAAGAGCACATGAACCTAATCAAGGATGGAGAATACGATGCCGAAAAGTCTAATAGTATTAATAACAAATGTAAATTGCTCACTAAGGAAAAAAAGTATCCCGGTGGTGTGCAAGTAGCTCCCTCTCGGGAAGACTATTCTGAAAGAATTTGTGAATCTCACAGGTAAAAAATATTGATTGATTCAAGCCACAGGACCAAGATTGGGCCACTGTCAATTGGATCAATACTCGGTCATCAGTTCGCCGGGTCACAAAGTCAGTCTAGTCACTTGGGTCAAGACCGTGTTACCTAGTCTTTTCGGGTCAATTAGAATTTGATTTTTAAGGTCTTTAGGCAACTTTGGCTCAGGCCGGATGAATAATGATGAGACTGGTGGAATGAAGAAAGTGGAAGGAAACGGCAGAACTCCGAGTCAACCCACGCACAGGGTGTTTGCTTACCACAAGGCCCACATGGCACGAGCAGGGATTGAACCGACGACCCCAACAGCAGAGGTGAGCGCCCTAGCTTAAAGCCACCGGCCCTCATTCGCGTTAAGTTTCCGTCTAGATCAACAGATATTTTCTCACCGTATACCTCCAGCCACTTCGTCGGTTATCTCTATGCCATCTTCATATTTTTTTAGTTTCTTAATGACTTAGAAATGGGAAATGTATCATGAGGAACTGGCAGTATGACTAAAGGCCAATTTGAGTACGTGCAAATAAACTAATAAATTCTACGCTTCGAAATTCGCAGAACACAACTCTCCCATACATGTTAGGTTTATGATAATAACAAATAGTAAATTACGTATCCTGCAGGAACGGTACACGATAGAAAAGAACCACAATCATATTTGGTTGGAACATCCACCTTTTTCATCTTCCTATAGAGCCGCCGTAGCTCAGTGGTAGAGTGTTGGCGTAGCATTCTGGAGGTCGTGCGTTCGATCCCTGCGGCAGACCATCCTAACTGAGGTTTTACCATGTTTTTTCTCAATCACACTAGGCAAATCATGGGATGACACCTTCAACATAGGTCCTGGTCGAAACCTTCCCGAATCCTTTCCCCTCCCCTTTCTCGGCTTGAGCCTTAGATACCTAAAGGCTATAAATAAAATTTAAAAAAATCACCTCCTCTTCCTCCTAAATGACACTTCTTCATTATGACCAGAATAAATGGGGATTGAACTTCTTATAACTAATTTGCTCCTGGTGACAGATCACTTCTAATGTGATTCTCCAACATCTGAAAAATTTTAAGGACGTGCGGTAAACAAACAACCTCTGATTTATGAGTATTACGGTATCAAGAGCATCAGTAGCGCGTTTTGCGTTCTCACTTACTATGTTTCGTTCTTGTTGAAAATTTAGAGGAATCAGAACAATCGGTGTTTTTCGCTTTATTGTTTCCAGAACAATGCAATGCCAACGAGAAAATGTAAACAAGTGATAGGTGTGAAGGTTATGTTCTCGCAGCTAGTCAAAAGAAATTGTGATAATTTCTCCGATTCTTTTAAGAACATGTGTGACGTGTGTGCTCATAAAATGTACGCAGTGCGCCGACTAATTTATTTAACTTGGACCAAACTGGCACTTATGACCGCACCATTTCTATCGCTTCAGGCAGGCCATCACATTACTATACACGTGGGAGAACAGTGACGAAGGTAGCGTCGAAAGTCTCTATTTAAGTTACCATCCTGGCATTCGCCTGGTAGAACTAAAGATATTTCTTAAAAGCCTGTCTGGATAGGTAGCTTGAGGGGAGATCCGAATCCTCGTCTCATTCCCATGTTTACGGGTGCTGACATAGTTCGATTTCTCATTACAGTTCGATCCTGTGATAGTGAGAAGGGAAATTAGTTAATGAATTTTGTTAACTAGGAAAAATGTATCATACAAACTACATTCCACGTTTAATGATCTCTTAAACCCCTTCTACACGTAAATTTAAGTCATAGTATCTCTTTGATTTTGGAATGTTCATACATATTGTGACTTGTTACTTGGAGCTAAAGGTATGCGGGATGTCATAAATTTATTTTACGGTATCGAACACGAGAAATTGAGAGAAAACAAAATGAAGCCCACTGAAATTGATTGGAAATGTCCTGAATTTGACTTGGCTTATTTCTAATTATACACATTTTACTTTATCTTTGATTAAAATGTATGTACCAGTTCATAATACTGCAGTGGTTTTTGGTCATTTCTGCAACCATACGTGTGAACATGTAACAGAAAACAACTCAATGTAACCGTACGGTTTTACCAAAGCATGTCCTATTTCTATTTGAAACGGCCCAAATGTGTGTATGCCGCTGTCTAGCTCGAGGAAGTATATTACGCAGATATTCACTCATATGAAACGCAATTAATTCCACTAACCAGGATTGATCGAATTATGTATGTATTTGTTCGTCTCGGCCACAATACATAGGGCTTGGTTTTAAAAGTTGAAATGAGTCTTAATGCAGAATATAACTTGAATGTAAGATATATCACAGTATCACCAGTTGAATGTTCTCGCTGTGCGTCTTAAAGTTGTTGATATAAATTAGTAACCATTTCATCTACTCCTCTATATATATCTCAGGGCGTTTGGTATGGGTTCACTCTTCCATCTAGAATATGTCTTAGCAGGAAAGAACAACGTGCCCCAAGTCTACGCCGTAGTGTGGACTACCAGGTCTTCACGTAAAACCTGCAGAGCATAGTTTGTTGACATTCACCCGGAGCTTTTCAACTGCCAGGACTAGGAAATCAAACTATTCTCCAGCTGATACGTAATAAAAAATAGTTTAAAGTTCAAACATTATTTATTAAAGAGAATTGTCTCTACATGTGGATCTCTGATCTGTTGAAACCCAACATGGTCTTTTACCTCCATATGTTATGCATTTCACAGTGACAAAATTATCTCCAAATCTATACAATAGAAGTAGATTACATATAATTTACTTAAAACACTTCTTTTAACATTTTATACACATGTGCCGATAACTCAATATAAAGAAATAAGCAACCATTTGCATTTATATTACACCGCGTAATTGAGTTATACTACAAAAAGTAGTGACATTTGTTGACCACTTGCGAAACTACATCAATACATTAAGAACAACATAATTTAATGATACGTTTGTTCTTGTATTATTTTCCATGTTTTAAACTTGATAAGTTGATTAAATATGAATAAAAAATATTTTATAATAATAATTAATTAATATCTGGTGTAGTAAAAAGTAAACCATTATTTTTGCATGACATTGAAGGCTTGACTTACCATAGTTAGAATGATCCGATTTAGGTCACATATGCGCCGTTTTGTTCGATAACGTGTTGCCATTTGGAAGGTAATATCATGATGCCTCTCTCATAGAAGCCCTTGTCCCTATTGGCAAAAAATTGAGACAGTCGATGTTCACAAGCCTCTCTTGACGCGAATTTTGCACCAGCAAACGTGTTCGCCATGGACAGGAACAGATGGTAATCACTCGGTGCCAGGTCCGGACTATAAGGTGGATGCATAAGAACCTCCCAACCAAGCTCCCGGAGCTTCTGGCGAGTCACTATTGATGTGTGTGGTCTGACGTTGTCCTGGTGGAACACAATGCCTCTCCTATTGGCCAAAGCTGGGCGCTTCTGGGCGATTGCTGCCTTCAGACGGTCCAATTGTTGACAGTATAGTTCCGAGTTAAGGGTTTGGCCGTAGGGGAGCAGCTCATAGTAGATAATTCCCTGCCAATCCCACCAAACACACAGCAAAACCTTCCTGGCCGTCAATCCTGGCTTGGGCACCGTTTGCGCCGGCGCACCGCGCTTCGACCACGACCGTTTTCGCGTGACGTTGTCGTAAGTGATCCACTTTTCATCACCAGTCACCAACCGCTTCAGAAATGGGTCGCTTTTGTTGCGATTCAGCAGCGATTCGCAGATGGAAATTCGGTCCATGAGGTCTTTTTGCGTTAACTCGTGTGGCACCCATACATCAAGCTTCTTTGTGTATCCAGCCTTATGCAAATGGTTCCACACGGTTTTTTGTGCAATGTTTAGCTCTTGGGCAATCGAAACAGTGCTTACATGACGGTCGGACGCGACAATGTCCATGATTTTATCGACATTTTCGACACTTGGCCTTCCAGTGCGTGGTACATCTTTGACGTCAAAATTACCGGAACGGAATCGACGAAACCAAAATTGCGCGTGATTGGCTGTTACAGTATCAGGACCATAAACACTATTCACATTTGCAGCCGCCTGGCTTGCGTTTTCGCCTTTATCGAAGAAAAACTGTAAAATATAGCGTATTTTCTCTTTGCTAGTGTCCATTTTGACGCGCGCTTACACAACACTGAGTCAACTCATCACAACTATCTGAACAGTGTTTGTAGTACGCAATCTCATCGTTTGAACGCCATCTCGTTGAACCCGATCGGACTTATACAACGCGAGATACAGATCACCGAAGCCATCTATTGGCAAAATAATGGATTACTTTTTACTACACCAGATATAATTTGAAATAAAATAATATAACGTCCAGCAATCATTAATTCAGTAATGATGAGGTAGGCCATAGCAAAGAAAAGCCATTTTAAACGGAACGGTTGTAGCAGTAACAATGTTAGGAAACTTTTAGTCATCTTCTGTAGTTGATTACATTAGTTTCAAACTGAGTAGACGAAAAACACGTAAAACTAATGCATAAATATTTCATAGAAGTAAAGTCTACTTATTATAAGTTCTTTTCACTCAGATTTACTTATTTGAATAGTTTTTACTCAATCTCTACACTGCTCTCGAAAAGGTGTTTTTATATTGTATTATTGAATTGTATTGATCATTACATAAAGCATGCTGCTCTTCCACTTAATCGTTAAATTACCCTTAAATCGCATGAAACCAGCATTCTCCCCTCCCTCCACAATTTAATATGCTTCTGTTCTATATTTATATTCGAACAAAATATTAGTTTAGCGATAAAAGAAAATTAAATTTTTTTAGTACTTTACATTTTTATCCGATTAGGGAGCCGTTTGGGGCTCATATGAAGGCAGAGATCATCATCAAAGTAAACAGCTTCATAAACAAAATACACAAATTACAAAACCACAGAAGAAAGCTGATGAAGTTCGTTAATTTTTCATTGCCTCTTACTTTTGTCTTACTTTTTACATTATCATTATCGTCAGTCGTACATATTATGATTTTAGCTTGTTTTCTCAGTTCATCATAAATCTGGATTTAGCCACATTTAAAGCGAAACGTGGTTTCCTTTACCTTCTTCCCTTGCGGAATTTTCTCTCTACTTTCTCTTCTAAACAAAGAATCACATGATTTGTAGCCATATTTTTACCACTCGCAACTCCAAAACAGTACTGCATAAACTAAGTTTCTCCCACTCATAAATATCGCTAAGATGGTGATTTTTTATGATTCAAAACTTACTGTTACGGAAAAAATACAAATGCTCTGCGCATTTGAGAAATTTTGTCATCCAGGTTAATATTATAGGAAAGATATTTTCAAACGAGAACCCTTCTAGTATTATTTTTCCCTTTTCCCACACCACCTTTGCTATAATATGATCAACGTTGAAAGTTTTCTTATCAGGTACGCGACCGATCATATTAGATGGAAGATGTGAACACAAGCGAAAGAAACAGCCAGACCAAAAACAGGATAAATACGAGTGTTCGCCAGTTCCTTCAAAAGTGTCAAGAAGATAAGGAAGTATTGTTGGACTCCATTGTTACGGGAGACGAAACGTGGGTGTTTCATTTCACTCCCGAAACGAAACAAAAGTTCAAACAATGGCGTCACTCAGTGTCACCAGTCGCAAAGAAGTTCAAACAAACTCCTTCTGCTGGCAAAGTCATGGCCAGTGTGTTTTGGGATCATAAGGGGATACTGCTGATCGATTTCATGGAACCTGGGACAACAATCAACTCAGACAGTAATTGTTCAACACTAAGAATACTCAGGCGAGCTGTCCAGAACCGCCGGCGAGGACGACTGACAGCCGGTGTAACGCTTCTTCACGACAACGCCCGACCTCACGTCTCCTGTCAAACCCAGGACCTTTTGACAAACTTTGGGTGCACTGTCATGCCCCACCCACCGTACAGCCCGGACCTCGCGCCTAGCGACTATCACTTGTTCCCGAAGTTAAAGGAACACTTGAGTGGCCAACGCTTCCGGAGCGACGATGAAGTCAAAGACGAGGTGAAACGCGTCTTCAACGGATTGGCGGCGGAGTTCTACGACATTGGGATACAGAAATTGGAGCACCTTCTACAAAAATGCGTAAAAAAAGATGGCGATTATGTCGGAAAATAGAGCAAAGTGTCTTCTTTCCAACGATGTACATTGCTATGAGAATAAACAATGTTGTCTATTTGTAAAATTATGGGAACCTTATTTCTGGATCAACCCTCGTATAAAGAAAGTAACATCTTGACAGCTGATGGTTTACAATAACCTGTCAATGAAACTTCAGAAAAACTCATTTTCCATAGCTCCATTCATACCAGCATGAGTACAGTAGAAAAATGAATAATACAGTTGCTACATACGAAATATACAGTAGAACCCCTGTTATCCGAAATAAGGTGGCGGAGGTCATTTCGGATAACCAAAATTTCGGTTTTAAAAATGTGTATTTCTCAAAGTTTAAAGTGAAAAAATGGAAGGCAATGATAAAAAAATACACTTTTAGATTACGTATATAACAGACTTTTAATAAATACTTCTACAGTTGAACAACTTCTTATACTACTAAGTTTAGTGTTTTTTGAAAAAATCTTCTATCTTTTCTATTAGCATTTCAGATTTTATCTTTCTCGTTTTTTTGCCGTTTCGGTGAAACGCTATTTCGGTTAACAGAGGTTTTACTGTATTGTGATAATGTTACGATTTAAGCGGAAGTAAAATTCAGTTTTGTTGAAGCTTTAAAAACTTTTTATTCTTCCGAATTGGACAAATTCCGCATTTAACAATGTTTCCTACGATAAAAGTTCCAGATTAGTCGGGAGTAAATGTTCGCTTTCGATAACTTTTGATAATTACAAAGTGTTAGTTTTTGCAAGTAAACATACATGTATTTACTATTAATGTAAGAAAAGGACAAATATTCTTCTAAAATACTTATTTGAATTTATTTAAAGTTTTTTAGCATCTTTGGCTCAGGCTGGGATTGGCCAGTCCTTACTTAAGGTATCATCCGACCATTTCCTGGTGAAACTGAAGTAAATACTGGAAAATCTCTGTCAGAATAGTCGGCCACGGGGTTCGAAGTTCGAACCTGCGTACCTGTCCATTGCCAAGTCCACGACTTTTCCATCTGGACTACGGTGCAAAAATACTTATATTTAGGCATGTTTCAATACCTGAATTGTTACCTTTTTCAACCTTCTTGTAGGCTTGCTAAAATTTTGAAAGGAAAACCGTTAAGTTATTAAAATGTACTTCAATACCGATATAAGTATTTGGGGATAAAATTAGTCCTTTGTATTATTAATAGTGAATAATGTAAAATATCTTTAGAAGATGTTTTAATGTAAATATATTAAGTTCACATATCCGCAGTAAAAGTACCCCTTCCTTTGACAACATTCGCCGACCCCAATCTTGGCGTTTTAAATTTGGATCCTGGATAAGTTCTTAGCACATTATCGTTCAAGAGTCCAGGTGTGGTGTAGTCCCTACTTGAAGCCTTTCACTGATCACTGTATCGCATATCTTGGAGTAGAAGAGGCAGATGTTCTATATTGTTCCTTGTAGTCGCGCTCAGCTGTTTTCAAGGAAACAAGGTTAACGGAATGCTAATGTATGGACAGATGGAAGAGTGTCTCATCGAGGGAAAGGAGGAGTATTGGATGGGTGAAGGATAGGAGAGATTGTTCACACGCAGTGGTGGAAGCTTAGCCAAATTTAGATATTAAACCTATCAAATATAGACTATTTTTTTCTTTTATTGATAAAGCCCGATTTTACAGCTTCCTAACTGAAATATTACCATGCGTAGTTTAAGATTTTAACCATTTTTAAGTTTTGGTGTAACCACTTTTAGTTCGTTACTCTTGATAACACTGTTCACACGCATACGCTTTGTGCTTCAGGAAAAATCTCTATCTAAATAAAGAGGCATGTCTACAGTATTACATATCCTATGTTCAATTAACTTCTCTTAGCAGAGGATTAGTAATGAAGTGAAGTTGCAAAGATACTTGGGCGTATACGTTTTGAATGTTTGATTTTTCTCCAAAAATTGTGGAAATTTTATTTTGAAGCAAACACATTCAAAGTTTTTTTTTTTTTAAATAGGATTCAAAATACGTAGTAAATAAAAGATCCTGTCAGAATCTCGTCCATCTCGTTAGAACGACGAGATTTTTAAAAGCAAGACTTTAGTTTCAATTTATACATTACAGGAGGATTTAGAAAGAGGGAAAGAATCATTTCGTGTGCAATAGCATTATGATTGTTTATAAAATATACACACATACTTAGAGGCCATACATATATAAGGATACTTACATAATGCTGTGTGATTCCTCGCATACCCGTCATGGCATGCAATTGCCAAACATTCTAAAGCAGTTCGAAGATATTGCTATCCCCCAGCCTCAATTGTAGCCCACAAATCCGCATCCGTTGATGTGTGTCATTGGGTGAATGGCTCGTTCAAAAGCATTCCAGGCGGATCTGGGCGGCCATTGTATTGTCTCGAAGTGAAGTGTGCTGTTCCGTACATTTCCCGGTGACCCTGAACCTATGTTATGGCTCATTGTCCTGTTGGAAGATAGACTCACCAATGCGGGACACAACTTCCGTAAATGGGTGCAGATGATTTGCGAAGACAGATGGAATAGGGATACCGGTGTCTGGTTAACGATCGCTCTCTAGACAAACTAGGGGCCCAACATAATATACTGCAAATCATTAGAGCCATCGCCGGTCTCAACAGTTTCTTGCTTATAAAAGTCTGCACCATAACTTGACTGTCTTTGGCTGCCGGTCACACACTGTCTAATGACGGTTTTCTAGTGCTCACAGTTTAGATGCATGACAGTTCTACTAATACTGAGATTCGTGGGAGAAAGCATGGATCTCAATATTTGCATTGCCTGGTACACACGTTTTTGATACCTCCCTACTTTAATTTGGACGTTACGTAAGCAGCTGTAACTCATCAACTAGGTGTTCAACGCAACACAAATGTCAACGGCCACGCTCATCAGTTAGTCAACCAGCTCCAGCTGGCTATTACGCTAAGTAGATGACTGATTTACTTGCAGCAATGTTGTCGGAGGTGTTAGAAGATGAAATATAAAGAAAACGACAGTTGGACATAAATCTGTGTTTTAAGCTATCGCGGTAATTATAAAGAAAAGGAAAAAGAAACAAACTTAAGTTTTAGAGTTTGTTCGAAAAAGGTTTGTTCATAAAATGAACTTGATATTAACTGATTTAATACATATAATCACGACAGTGTAGAAGTTGTGGAAATTGTGTTAGTACTGTAGAAGCATTTAATGATAATTAATGTAATATGGGGCTTGTGAGAATACCTTACAGTAACTTTGAATAGTGAAATTTATGTAACGTTGAACTAACAATGTCAACAAACGGAAATACAAATGTTGATAGAATGTTACCCTGAATTAAATATAATTGAAGTTCGTATGAAGTATGATCTAAATGATTAAGTTGTGTACAAGAACTTCAGAGAAGGAAATGGAAATAACTGCGTTTTGTTCTAATTTAATAATAACCTAATTTGATGTTTAATTCTTTACGTTTACTTGTAGTAGATTAGGCTACATATGATTTTACGATATGACAACTCAGCAGCTTTCGTTAGTATGATTTTCCCCACTAAAAGATCACTATTCTATTTCACCTTAGTATTATTATTATTCATTATCAA
>JAGDQP010039707.1:3134-17606 GCA_022664845.1 Lepisma saccharinum | reverse complement strand
AAGTCGTTTGACAACTTGTTGGAGCGTGCAAATATGTGTATCGATGCAGAAGGGGAATACATTGATTAATAAAAATGATTTGTTCCAAAATGTACATTGTTTTTTTGTTTTTTTAAAACGTTCGGTTTCTTTTGGAATGGAGGGTGTATAACGCGACATTTAAAAATGAAAGGAAAAAAGAAGCATGACTTTGACAGTCACATGTTGACCCAAGTTGTTCTGAGATCAATTCCCCCTTGAGAATGTAACAAGAGAATCAAAGGTCCTTTGTTTTACTTCAACGAAGAAAAACAATATGCAATGTGTACGTGACGACAGGTTTTTGCGTCTTATCATCTATTGTAAATCATGTCGTGTTGATTACGTTTTCAACACTTCCCTTCGTTTCGTTGGCGTCAAAACCATACACGCACTTACATGATATGCGTTCAGTGAAGTGAGACGGGCGAACATGCATTTATATTTTCGTGAGAATTTCTCGTGTTTTATTGAGAAAATATAGAATTACGGATATTCCTTCTACGAGCGCCATTATTACAGAAAGAAGATAATCTATTAGAGGCAAAATTTTCAGCGATAATGAAATTTTAGGACTAATGAATGACTCCAACACGGCGGTTACGAGGACATTGATTATTCTGTGCTCAGTGGCGGATCCGGGGGTAAAAGTAAAACCTACAACAAATACAAGATAGGAATTGACAAGTCGGATCAGCTGCTCGCGTATTACAGGTTCGAGCTGTCTGTCAAATGGGGAAGAAGCTGTTTTTTCGGCTGTTTGATTTGTCAATGTTCACATAATGTACATGGAGAAACCGGAAAACATGTCGCACTTCGAACTTTTTATGCGAATGTGGCGCTCAGCAGACTGGCAGGAAGGGAGCATTACCCATACAGAGTTCCCCCAACATCCTAATCGAGTAGGACAAAGGAGATGCACAGTGTGTATGTAGCACCCGCACGGGGAAAGGAAGTATAACAATTACTAGCATTTACTGTCCGATATGTGACCTTGGACTTTCCGTGGGAAAGTGCTTCGAAATGCACCACATAAAGAGAAGTACTGGGATCTGAAAACAGATTTTCTGTGAAGTGTAAACTCAATATTACATATTAACCACGATTGTATCATGTAATAAACTTTGTGGGTGAATTTGTTTCTGTGCAAGTGTAGTTCGTGCATTAAGTGAAAAAAACTGGCAAAAAGCCACGAATTTTCCAGGATCATCACATGGAACCCAAACAAGGTAAACGGTTCGTTTTTTCAAATTTTAAACAATTGGTACCTTTGCTGTATATCCTGTTAATTTCTCAGAAATTGGTTTCAAATCTGCCGAGATATGAATTTTAAAAATAACTAAAAAGTGCCGGACAGGGTGCGTGAAAAGTTTAAATGCCCGTCGGGCTCAAAGTGTTTGATACAATTTCATAGGGTCAATTTCATCGTGGCAGATAACTGCAACACAATTGTCAGTTCCCACTTGAATAATATGCAACTGATAATCACCGGGGACAAATTCTCGATCGGCGTCAACCGTATCAAATACCACGCACCCGTCACACGTTTATCTTCTATGAAGAGATCACCTACATCACCAAAAGCTACTTGTTGGGAGATACTTTCTCAGTTGTGCTGTATTGTATTGTACTCTGTTCCATATTTTCCTCGTACAATTCCTGAAACAGAAACGACTTACTGGTTACATTGTTAAAGGTGTAATTCATTCACAGAATAATTTGTCAACTACTAAAACGAAGTATTCAATAGCATTTCACAACGAACACTTTCAAAATGTATGTAAACATGACTACGGAACGATCCTTAATTAATCTACAGTAATGGGAAGTAAAATATGTTAGTATCCTGCTGAGATCCGTTATCACGATTAAAAATTATGGAGAGATTTCACTTAAGTCAGGCTTTTTTTTCTATAATACAATCCTGGTCGCTTGCTTCCAGATGATGTATTTTCGCCGAGAGACGTTATCAGACTTAATTTCGTGGCCCGTACCTGTTTGATGTTCGTGGACGAGAGGTAAGAGGTTTGAAATTAAACATTTTTTTTCCTCTTATATTTGAAATTTGCTATAAGAAGTAGGAATGAAAAACGGCTAAATTCACAAGGGAAGGCTTCATAAACCTTGGACTCCAGAAAATGGATTTCTCGTAGCTCATTTGATAGAGCACAGTTAAAGATACTGACTAGCAAATCTTCAGACTCTAACAATAAAAAATTGTTGAAAGTTTTCACTATCAGGACCCTGGCTCATTGAAAGAGCTTGAGTGTTTATGCACCTACAGTATTCCCAACATTACATTTCCTAAGGCGGAAAATATTCCCTGATAGGATTCAAGTTCAACCTTGTGTAAACTATCTCTAATTGCAAAATTGGTTAAGTATCTTGTCATAAGAAATTAAAATATTTGTATCATCAACAGTAATGTTTTGTATCTTCAGGAAAAGACATTGATTCCTCTTACCACTATGATTAGGACAAACTTGACAAGAATTAGATTGTTGTATTTTTATCTCCCATATGACAAAGCTGATCCTTGCTGGTACAATCTTCAGACATTCCCTACAAAACAATGTAGAGAGGAAAAAAAGTGGATTTTACGAAAGTGAACAAAGAAAATTGGAAGCCTTTGAAATGTATAGAGATGGGAAAAACCAACTGGATACCGAGGGAAAGATAGCAAGAGGAAGACGAATCCTATTCCTTGACAATACTAAAGAAGACATACCGTATCTTGAGATGGAAAGGAAAGATCAGGATTAATGGAGAGGGTTTAGCTTACTTTGAAGTACCTACCGCTATCGGCAGATCACTGATGATGACAAAACCATGTGAAGTATGTCTGTTTTTTTTAATAACATGCTGAAATGCTTCTTCTACAGTAATTCTGTTACTTAAATTAATACGTCATATAGCATCTACAACTTCAACTATAGTTACAATTCTAAAGAATGACTTCCTTCGGCAAGCAAAATTATGTGTAAGATACCGGCCGAGAATTCTAATTGCAACCAAACTACGGTGAAAGGTCTATCATGTTTGCTGGTTGTGGCCTGGGAGGAAACAGTATTCATACCTCACATCTGTCCCATCCCTTCCAGTTAAAGAATGGACAGCAAGTGTAAGAATAAAGTTCACACCAATGTTCGATTTGTCGGGGGATTCTCCCTGGTGCGTGAGGTTTTGATCCCCGGTTGTTGATTCCGAATATCACGCCAACCAGGAAAAAAAACCTTGGTATTTGTATCAAAATATGTAGTAGGTTGAAACTTACCAGCAACCACTAGTTTTAGGATCCCCCCCCCTTCGTAAATTATAACAAATCGAACACTGGTTCACACGTGTTCAAAAATTTAACTTCAGGAAGACATGATCAACTTCAGACAATTCTTGTGCACATACGGATGAACTAACAGAAACCATGTTCTGTGTTTAAGGCCTCCAAAATTTTTATCACTGATATAAAATGTAGAATAATCTTACTGTATTATTTGTCAATATATTCCTATTTCCACAAAATCGTATTTCCCAGTAGGCTTCCCTTGCTACTGAAGCCATAAAACGGCCTGAACTTACACGGCAGCATTATGAACAACAGCGTAAAGTCAAATTCAACGCTTAGTTCATCAGAACAACAAAGTAGTTCCTATTTTCAGGAGTGGGGGAATAAGGGAATCAAAGAAATACTTATGTACACTGTGACAACATAAGAAATATTTTCTTTTGATTAGTTTATTTATATGCAATGTTTATATATTTTATATTATTTATACTCTGTATGTATAGCGAGCGCGCACTCATACTTCATTTAAGGTCATGCATAAACTGTTCAGTTGCTTGAGTGTGACGTAATTCGTGTTGTTCGTTAGCAAGCCCACTCACGCGAGTTGTGTGGATGGCGCTGCCATCTAGCGGAGTTTTTGGTTGTTGACGGGAAGCAGCACGTGCTGGCGAAAATACTTGCATTAATATCCTTTCGGTGTAAAGTTTACTTTATTTGTTCTTTGTATTCAGGAAAATGCATTAATAATTGTTTTGAAATAGATTCCGATTTTTATGAGCATTTTTTCACACTTAATAATAAGTACCTGCTACAAGCGAGACTACGATTAACTCCTTGATATGGTATTGGTGTGTCGGTGCACAATTTGTCGTATCGACACCCATCTGCCATCTTCTACGATAACTCTCCAGCAGAAACAATATATGACGACAAAAATGAGTCGCGTTGATCCAGATAGTGAGAGTTTTAAGAAAAAATTAATATAGGGATATTGTTCGTTTTGTTCCGGCATTTGGTTGGCATGGTTAAGGAAAAACTTTAGTCAAGATGGTCGGCTGCTGGGATTGAACCCAGGACCTCCCCGAGTACTACGCTGACTACCAGTGAACCACGGCCCCTCGGTGATACGCTTACGAAAGTGAACGAAGTGTTAATAGCTTTTCAAATTTTAAAAAGACGTCCTCTAATATAATACAAAAGAAAGTGAAAGATCAAATGGTATCAAAGTAATATAAATACAAATTAAAATAGGATAAGTTAATACAATCGAAGAGTTAAATACGAAAACTGTCTACTTTTAAAAAATATATCATAAGTATATTTATATTGTAGAACACTTTTAAGTAAAGTACTG
This sequence comes from Lepisma saccharinum, assembly GCA_022664845.1. Taxonomy (NCBI): domain Eukaryota; kingdom Metazoa; phylum Arthropoda; class Insecta; order Zygentoma; family Lepismatidae; genus Lepisma; species Lepisma saccharinum. Next base: position 12,951 of record JAGDQP010039707.1, on the reverse strand, counting down.
AGTATCAAAGATTAGAAATAAGTATCGGCATAGAAAAATTCTGGTATCGTCCCATCTCTAATTCTAGTTGCAAGGAACAATAAAACCGGAATCAAAGAGCACATTCCAGATTACAAAGCTTTACTTTCCTTTGAAAATAAAAATGTTCATTTTGACACGTAAAGAAGTTGGAAAAATTCTCGGCGCAAATTACGAAATGCCTTGGCTATGTGAACATCGTTTTTATGGCTTAACGTAGTAATGTTTGATACAATTGTACGTTGTGAGTTCAGGGTTGCCACTGGTTTTCAAATTCCTAATTCCGTGACATGATTCACCATCAGATTTCCCTGATCTCGTTTCTGCGTATCGTAACTATTGACATTAACAACTCTTCGTACTCCCATGTACTAAATATATCATCATGAAATTACACGAAGCTATTAACAGTGAAACAAACAGAGTGTCTGAAAATAATGTATTAAAAAAAAATATGCTGAGTACAGTTTTATAAATTAGAGCTGAATTATCATGTTGCTTGCATAACTTCTAACAAGGGAAGTATTTCGGTTCGAACAGATTTTTTTTTTTTATAGGACTTCATATATATATTTGTACCCCGATGATGATAATGCCTGCAAAATAATTCGACCGTGGAAGGCCGCGTTTGTCCGCTAACGGGCATTAAAGTTTGCAGCAAAGGGGAGACAGCCTCTGCAATGGCTCCCGCAGTTTCGGTTTGAACATACATTTGTTATTCAAAACATATACATGAACATACCTGACAAATACTGCAAAAGCCACTCCAGCGTGTAACAAATAGTTTCGCAGATATAGGCCAGTATTTGTCTTCACAAATGTAGGTGAGGGGTTTCCACAAAGGGAGTACTATCTTACCAGAAATATTTATTACATCACTTTAGGTACGTAACAATTAGGGTATTTTACTTGATTAAACAATCTTTTGACTTTAAAAACGAACAGCCCTTCTAACTATGATACTCATCAAAGTCACTTATTTGAGTTGAACAGATGTTTGATTGCCGAATTAATGGCTTTCTCCTCTCTCCTGGTTTCCAAAGTAATTTTCACTTGATTTTTTCCTCCAGCTCTTTTTATATAGATCTTTCGTTTGACGATTTTAATGGCACCATTGGAATAGTGTCTTTTTCTCGTTTTCTCTGTTGAACTATCGAAAACAAACCAACAAAAAACACTATTTTCCCCTGAATTCCCCGATTTTTTTGCACAATTTGTAAGTTCCCTGATTTTCCTGAATTCACTGACTGGTAGCAACCCTGGTGTTACTTGTCCATTCTTTGGTTGGGTTAAAATGTAGGATTTGATATAATATGAAAAATAATAATAATAATTTGTTATCTAGATGGAAATGTCCCTACATGCAGTATCGTAATTCGTATCTAATAGCGTATAAAGGAAGTGTCCATCATCTGTGGAGGATGCCTTCATGTGTGTTAAAGAGATGGTCTTTTACATGTGATGTCGAATGATTCTTTTATTGCTCTATCCACATTTGACCTAGCGTTATACAGTATGTGAAGATTCAATATTATGCTTTTCAGTGTGAAGATGTTTGTATAATCTTGAAACTGGATTTGGGAGAATTCACATCCCTTTCAGGTTGTCTAATTCTAATTTGGTAGTCTCGCTTCGTCATTCCAATATACTTTTGTTTAAATGTATGTCACCTCCTAAACACCTGATTGCAGTTAATCAAAGTAATATCCTTTGCAGTACGTAAAGGGATTTTTCAACATTTCTTGGTGGGCATGGAGCTAAACTGTGTTTCTTTAACCACCCTGCCCCCAATTTTGTGTAATCCAGATTACATCAAATTTTGGATGTTTTTTGATATTAGAAATATTACTAATCAATTTGAATGATCTTTAGACGTCTCAGGTTCATTTCAGGCCGGAAGAGGATGTTGAAAGGTAGTCGGCCAGGGTCTAGTTTGTAGGTACCATCCTGGCATTTGCCTGGTGTGACTGAGGAAAAACTTCAGTAAGGATAGGCGGCTGCTGGGATCGGTCTCAGGATCTTTCGAGTTGTACCAAGTGAGCCTCTCAGTATTAATGTTTAGTTTTTGGCTGAACCATGACATTTTAGTAATATTTTAATTTTTTTCTAGTTATTCGAAAAAAATAATATATTAGAAATTACGAATATCTTGCAAAATTATTGCATATAGGATGGGTTCCACCAATCTTCGTTGAGAATTTAACGTATTTCCAAGGCTCTATAGTTACTTAAAAAGAAGAATGGTGAAATCCACCCATAATGTTAATACACGTTTGGCGCTTTACAGGAAAGCAGCATGGAATTCTCGGGTGTTTAAGCAAACAGGGTTAAGTTACAAAACTCCATAGGTATCACTGGAAAGAGAAAAAAAATCTTTACCCGTGTAGGTGGCTAGTTCAAATTCAAAATTATACCGAATATATGAACTTGTGCATTCTGAGTTATCTCAAGAAATCATACTATGATTTGAACTTCCAATTCCATTTTCCCAAAAAAGTATTTTTTTGACTGAACACCCTTTGCACAAGCACCCGAAAATTACCAGCATTGGGATAGAAAATGATTAGCTTCTTTATCACGTGTAATTAAAAAAACATAATTGCTTTGATATTCTTTTTATTCAATTAAATTGCAAATAAACAAAATTTAAAGATATGATATAGTAACACACAAACGTAGGGTCTTGAGAATATAACAGTACGAGCTGGTCTTTAACAGGACTCAATACAATTGAAAACGAGGTATAATTATTATTAATTTACAATCTCACGAGCACAACAGGACAGGACGTATCCCGTGAGCATAAAACAACTTCACCAGGAGAATACACAACTGTTGTCACTGACATATTTTTCAAGTTCATAATTTAAGATCTGTCATAAGTGTGTCAAGCAGCAATGGTAATCAATTTACACTTGAGAAAAGAAGAAAATAAAAGTCAGAATTTTACTTGGTTATTATTTTTTTTAATAAAATGCAAGCAACAGCTCAATGACCTATAAGTCATAATTCAACAGTTCAGGGCAGAGCTTGATTTCGAAATGACAAAACTGATAGGATTTCAAACGAATTCCAGCAATAAACAAAATTTACACCAAACTCTCTCTTACTCGCGCTGAGTCTCAGAAAAATTCAGACAGCATCCACACAAAGAAAATCGCATCAAAAAATCAAACATGATCGATAACTTGACAATGTTGAAAACAAAGTATCCTGCACATTTGACACAAAACTAAAAAGACCAGCGTATTTCATTACTCGGATCGAATTATAAAATATAAATTGTATAACTTGACTACGAATAAGTTCATTTAGCCATGCAGTATTAATTCTGCAGGTGATTACAAAAACATTTCTCAAGGTCAGAGCATAAATTCATAATTGAAATTAGAATACGGGAAAATATTTACTTATTTATTGATTTAGACACGGCATCTAATACCATTTTACGCTACATATTAACACAGAAATACAATAATAATTGCGGGTTGTTGGTGTCTTTCGTTACTTGCGTCCACTCTGTCAGTCATTAGTACGGAAATTTGCTACACATATACTCTCCATAGCAAACGAAATTCTGCTCTACGCATCACTGCACATACGCTAAATATAGGATACACCTTGTTTCCTATGTCTTCAAAGTAAAACCATTTCAATCTGCATGCATTTCTTTTCTGAATTAACTTCTATCAATACTCTTCGTTATTTTTTAACTGACTCAACACGGACATTAACACATTTGAAGGCAAGATATCTATTCAAATTCTACGATTTTAAGTCTTACGAAGCTCGTGAAAGTTTCAGAAACTTATTTTCGGTTTTGCTCGAAGTTCAGTACGAAGGAAGAAAGACTGAATTTAATAATAATAATAATAAATACGTTCCTCTGACAAAGACTACTCCCTTCCAGAAGTAATTCCTGCACATTAAGAGGGCTGCTCAACTCCAAAACCCCCCCCATTTTAAACATTTTTCAAAATATTTAAAAATTAAAGAGTATTATCAAAAATGTAAGTTCACAGCGCACTAGAACTTACAAATTACTATGAAATACAATGGACAGCGATTTCAAGATCTTGTCCATTGATGAGTGATACGTTTTCAAACATTATGACGTCACTTTTTGATTGAAGACTTGAGTATTCATCAATGGACAAGATTTCGAGATCGCAGTTCATTGTATTTCATAGTAATTTGTAAGTTCTAGTGCGCCATGAACTTACATTTTTGATAAACTTTATTTTTATATGGTCCAGTCTAGTAACTTAAAGACTTCGGCCTTTAGCTGTTACAATCCACACCCATGCCGGGACTCGAACCCGGAATCTTCGAGCCGATGGCCTACCGCCGCAGACCGCTCGGCCATCCGGTTGGCATTGAAATATTTTGAAAAATGTTAAAAATGGGGAGGTTGGAGCGAGGAGCCCTCTTAAGGCAGAAACTATTTGCCTGAACGGTTCTCAATATTTCATACTGTGTTTCAAGAAACAAAATCACGACTTTAAAAACACAAACATTAAAACGAATGTTTACCAATGTTCTATATATATATATCCAGTATGTATCAAACAAACATGTTCTATCTTATGGTAATTTACACAAGTTTAGAGTAAAGGGTAAAATTTTATATTAACCTTACCACAGAAGCTAAACACGAACACGAATCACTATCATTTTTCTTACAATGCACGGTGATTACTTACTTCGTTAAAATCATTATAACAATATTCACGCAAACCACCTTTCTTTTTGCTTCTCCCAACAATTTTCGAAACATCAATGCAAGACGTTATCTATGAAACCAATTTCTTGCTCAAAAGTTGAGCTTCAATTCCTGCTTCTCTGAGCAAATTTTATTGCAGACAAAATTCTATTTATTTATTTATTTCACCATGCTGTTTCATCTACGTATCTCAGATAGGATGAATAGTAAATTTCGTACAACCCTACCTAAACACAAAATTGTAGCCATTTTCACTAGAAAAAAAAATATTACCGGTAAATGTAACTCTACTGGTAAGTAAAATGGTCATAAATTACTAATCATTACTCCATTACACTACTTTGTAGTGTCCTTATATTTGTTGTTAAATTCCTTTACACGTAAGATAAAGAAATTGACAATACAACACATTCTGAAATAACGAAGAAAAAAAACTCTTATTACTTCGAGCTTTTGTATTACATTTAAAAACTATACGTGCTAAAGACAGCTAATTCTATATAAACCCTATTGAACTACAATATAAATAATACACAAACTACCAGGATTAAATTCTACGGCATTTCATAAACCAATTTTGTACTTTACTTAAATTGCATTGTAATGAATATCTATGACCTCGAAACAATCGGAAGAAACCAAAACTCACTGGACCTTCCTTTCACACAGAAAACTTCTCACACTCTCTAACATACAATTAATAAAATGTTACGGTTTACTTCCGTATTAATCTGTTAAAAGTGTTCATCCACTCGCTTTCTCGTTTTATTTTTTCGTCAATTAGTTACTATTGATACATGCGACTACAAAGAATGTTTCACTGTCTAGATATTCTTACCGGTATTTCAAAAAACGAATACTGGTGCCGATGATACAGGAGTAAAATTCACGACTCCTTCATAACCTTAGTAAAATTCTTCGTGCTCCAACCGCAAGCTGAAGCACTGAAAACACCCGTAAATTTCGGTTTGGTAAAACACTCTGGTCCCTCACTGAATAAACAATTTTCATTCCCTCCCCGTTTATTATTAATTTATTTATTTCATGTAGGAATTTTTCAACTTAACATTACGTTGTTAGGGAGAAAAACACTGGCTTGAAAGCAAAATAAAAGAACTTTTCCTCGACCTTGATGAAAAGCAGACATCTTGTGCAACAATCACAGTTGTATCCAGACGTTTTGAGTTGTTCTCACAAGTGTTTTAAATAGAATTACTATTAATATTATCTGAACGACAATAATACCTATTGTTGAAACACTAACAGCCTGGAGAGAAACATATTTTTTCTTTATCTGAATACATATTCTTAAAAACAACAAGAAAAATAGCGTAAACGACTGGTGATTGCTCTCACTAACCCTAAGGCAATGAGAAAAAAAAAATGCTATTCTAACGATCACTTGCTGTACGAACTGACCAATAACAAATTAACTTTTTTTAAACAAAACCTGCCCTCCGTGCATACATAAAATGTATCTAGAACATTCTTGTTTAATGCACAACCACAAGAGCATATTGTTCATATAACGGTGTAAAGGCAAACACTGAGCATCTGAGTACTACTCCCTATAGAAAGCAATCTTTTCTACGTTTTCACTATGACCATACAACCATGTGATTAGCTTGTAGTTTCCAACTAATTTACACAATCATCTTAGTTACAAAAACATTTTCAAATGTCAAGTACAAATTTACCTATATAACAACATATTGTTATACATTATTTCAACGATTCTTTTCGTATCTGGTCGCACATACACAAAAATTATCTTAAGTCTAGTACCTAATTAAAAAATAATGCAAATACTGAATAGATATCGTAGTATATCTCACCTACTATGGTTCGCTTATGCTTCAATCTTCAAATCAATGATCAGATACCAACTTATTTTCCAAAATATTACCAAGCTTATCGGCAACGCAATATGGTGGTTATGAGTAACAACACAACCTTACTTTTTAAACTTATTCATTGGAAATGTATACTTCAATTGACAGATATCCAGCATATCAGGTGTACATTGTCCAGTCAAAGTTCTTTCCGAGTAATAGTGTTCCATGACTAAAGCAAAACCTTTTTCACTCTCCTCATCAACCAAAACACAACCATAGCGCCAACCATCACCTTTATAAAAAGTCTGATCCACGTATAGAATGAAACCAATCATTTTCTTGTTTTCATTCTCCATGTCTTTATACAAAAATGAGACCCACTGGTTGTCTGACTTGGTCACCGTGAACTTTCCTTTCTTCACGCACTCTCTTTCAGTTGCATCAACAAAGAAAAAGTATCGGTTTAAGTGTTTTTCGTAGAACCTCACTTCATCACGCTCGGCTTTAAGATCAAGATCTTCCTGTGCAGAGACCACATTGGACTGTGCATTTTCCTCGCTGCTCTGATCGAGATCATTACATAATCTATCTAATTCACTTTCGGTCAATGAATAATCACCTTCATACTCGGATGAATCATCATCATCATCATCATACTCGGGTGAAGAGTAATCATCTTCACGCTCTTCTTCACACTCAGATAAAGGTTCCTCTTCACCTTCCGATGAGGAGTCCGACTGCTCATCTTCAGGCTCATTGGTTATCCCTTTATCGATTCCATGAAATTCTTTCAATAAACGATTCAAGCACTTCTTTCTCTTTCTAATAAATTTTGGCTCCCATCCGAAGTTCATTAAGTTCATCCAGTCATATCGACTAATATAGTTGGGACATCTGCAGTGATATCCTGTATTTGAATACTTCAACAGTTTGTGCAACTTGATAGGATCAACTTCGTCGTGGCACATCATTGCAACACAATAGTCTGTTTCAACCTCGACGATATGCAACTGATACTCACCGGGGACGAAATCCCGATTGACGTTAATGGTAAACTTAATTGTTCCCCCCTTAGATGTAATTTTATGTTTCGTGAAGACATCACCTATGTCACCAAAAACTACCGGTTCGGAGATAGACAGTTTCTCTGCAGTGCTATACTTTAATGTACCCTGTTCCACATTTTTATCTTCCAATCCCTGAAACAGAAACGACTTACTAGTTACATTATTAAAGGTACAGCACAGTTTTACTATCCATATCTTAACGCAAAGCATTCACAACCTTCTACATAAACCAATTAGATGTTATAAAAATCGTAGGCCAGTTTAATCAATGGACATTTCATTACGTAATTGGTCATTCCATGTCAAATCATCCAGTGCACGAGGAAAATTTAACCCACAGTCTTGGATATAGCTCAAATTTGGTGTATGGCTTCTGCTAGTCATATAATATAAAAGCATGAATTATTATTGCAATATGTTAAGTAGTCTGGTTTGAAAAAGTGTATAATGTTCGCTCGATGCACCTGGTTGTACTACTATGCTACAGAAACATCTTCACAACACCAAAACGAAAAAACGCAAGACCTCTAAACTTTCCACAGTGTTTCGGCTTAGCATGAGGCATTCCTGTATACTTTTATGGAAGAGTATCTCTTACATTATCTGCAGTAAAAACTGTTGAAGTTAGGTTCCTTTTTTCACACTCGTTTCGTATACAGGTAACTTCAAAAAGGCAAAAGTGAAAGAAGGAAAGGTATCACTAATATGACATATGCATTTTTTGGAAAGAGGATGAAAAGTACTACGAACACACACACAAAATAGTAATAATAATAATAATAAATAAATAAAATTTAAAAAAAAAATGGAGTTGTGTTTTGCCTCTTTTAAAAATAATGAGCATTTTGCGTATGTATCCAACACGTGAATAAATTCGACATGTTAGCCATAAAGTTCTATGATACAGGGTACTTCAAAAGTCTCAGTACAGCCTAGCAGCTCACAAACCGACAAGAAAATGAAGCATCGTAGTACACAAATGTGTGCTCGTTGGATGATCATTGCCATCCTGGAATCCGCCATATTGGATGGAGGACATTTTTTTTTTTTCAAATAGCAACTGACACATGTGATTTATCAAACAACACAAGAATGTTCCCAGAAATTTATTCCAGATGTTAGACCTACCTGATACGGTGTCGGAGTTATCTTCACTGATAATTTGCAGTGCAGATTATGTTCATTTATCCAGCAGCGGCCTTTCCGTGCCGTTAACTTGGACATTGTAATGGGTGGGTCAAATCTATCATATGAAATTATTTTCTGGGAACATTCTCGTGTTGTTTGATAAGTCACACGAGCCACTTGCCATTTGTAAAAAAATTTACCTCCATCCAATGTGGTGGATTTCAAGATGGCAACCATGTTGATCATGTACTCGAAAATGAGGCCCCCTACCCAACATTCCAAATTTGTATACAACGATGCTTCATTTTCTTGTCCGTTTGTGAGCTACCAGATTGTACTAAGACTTTTAAATTACCCTGTGTCATACAACTTTATGGCTAACATGTCGAATTTATATACTTGTGGTTACATATGAAGAATGCTCATTATTTTTATAGGCAAAACACCTCCCCATTTCTTTCAGTGATACCTTTCCTTATTTCTCTTTTGCCTTTTTGAAGTTACCTATATCCGGAACGTGTGTGAAAAAAGTAATTAACTTCAACAATTTTTACTGCAGGTAATACAAGAGATCGCATTCCATAAAAGTATATGTGAATAATGCCTCATGCTAAACCGAAACAATAGAAAGTTTGCAAGTCTTGCCTTCTTTCGTTCCGGTGCTCTGCAGAGGTTTCTGTAGCATAACAGTACAACCAGGTGCATCGAGCGAACATTAAACACTTTCTAAAACCAATGTTTTCTCTAAACTACTTAACATATTGTAATCATAAATGAGACTCTTTCATTATATGACTAACAAATGCTTCACAGCAAATTTCAGCTAAATCTGAGACTATTAGTTACGTGGCCTGGATGAATTGACTTGGAATGACCCTATTGTAACATGTCCATTTCATACTACACCTGTATTTCGCAACGTAATGCTGATTGCCCATAGTTAACAACGTGGGACGTTAATCTGCACAGCTTTATCTCACAGTAAAAGAAATTATTTAAAGAAAAACTGATCGATTGCTGAACACGAACATTCAAGAAAAAACACT
>JAGDQP010039706.1:2805-17606 GCA_022664845.1 Lepisma saccharinum | reverse complement strand
TGAATATGTAAGACGAGTCCTTGACCTCGTTTGCCCCAGGAACCTCTGAATGTCCATTGGACCTTTTCGACACATGTTTTTTTTTTACGTTTTGTGCACATTTTGTGTGCATCTTGAGGCCGACATGGCAAACATGGTACATCCCTTCCTGCTAGAGTTGAAGGAAAGGTCGGCGGCATGAGGGTGTCTATTTTCTGGTGAAATAAGATGAAGTAAAGAAGAGTGAAAGAAGACAAGAATAATAAAACAGGTAATAGTAGAAAGATGTGATGATAGGTAAGGCGTAAGCAGGTATATGTTCATGTGTTTTTTTTTAATTTTACATAGGAACTATTTTTCTTCATATAGGGGTATCTGTTTTGTTCAATTTTGTTAGTGAGTACAAGGTTAGACGTAAGTTCATTTTATGTGTATTTCGTGTCGTATTTATAAGAAGTAGGTAAAGTTTTGTGCAATATTTTAGGTTCTCGTATATTAAAGGTTAGTCTTCTATGTGGTGCTTATTCCGTTGTTTGTGACGTGTGTGTTTGAATTGCGCGTGAATAATTGTAAACATGTAGTTAGTGTATTGTGAGTGTACAATTGGTGTGCCCTATAGATATGTAAGTGATTTAAGGTAAAACTGATGATGAGAGAGAGAGGGTAAAACGGAAGCTCGGATAAAGGGTCGCACATTTTATGAATTAAGGAATATAATAAGAATATTCTGCTCGTGAAGTAGAGTTGTCCAAGATAACATTTCATGTTTTTTTTGTTTTGGTGCGGTTGAGTGGATATTGTGTTTTTTATCTGTACGTGTATAAATAACTTTATTGTATTGTATCCTGTGCATGAATAATTGTAAATTTGTGTTTACTTTTTTTTGCAAAACGCAGCATTGTGTTATTCTCTAATTGTGAGATTGTAAGATTTCTATTCTCTGTTTGGCCGACAAAGACGAATGCGCCAACTACGGTCCTCGACGCGAAGGGAGCAGGAAAGAATAATGGCAGGAACGGAACAACAGTGTCCCACTTACGGCCGAGAAGTCTGGGAACAGTCTACCGAGGCTAATTCTGAGGGCAATGCCTGTCTAATATGCTCTGATCTCCTCAGGGAGCAAGCTACAGTACAGCAAAATGGGCAGTCCTTACAACCGCAGACGCCCCAGTCCATCGAAACTGAGACTCCTGCCAATGCATCTGAAATAGACGTCCCAAGTTCTGCCAGCCAGGATCCGTCCGAAGTATCTATGCTCCAGATTCTTAAAGAGATCCAGGCCCTGGGAAAGGAGACCCAGGCCTTGCGAAAGGAGACCCACGTCCTGCGAAAGGAGACCCAGACGCTTCTAGAGGCTCAAATACAGGAGACACAAGCCCTGTCCCAACGGTTGGAGACCCGCCTGGACCAGCACGTCCAAGAAATTGAGGGGACGGTCGCACACCAACAAAAGAGGCAGCAGGAACTTCAAATGGAGATTGCTCCTTTAGACAGTACAAGTGACGATGGAGCCCGCATCTCACAAGGTTCAGACGTGCAAGTGCCTCCATCACCTGGACATCCACTTATACAGACTACAGTAAAAGGTGGCAAATCAATTGATGCAGAGATGTTGGTCGCCAATCATATACTCGCAACCGATCACCTGTCGTCGATTGACCCGGATGTGCATTCAGTGTTGCCATCCATGTATCGGGACCGTCCACCAGAAAACTGTCTTTTGCAAGAAAGCTCCAAACAGCCTCGTGACACAGGGCAACTGTCCAGATGTTTAGCGGAGCACCAACGAGGCCGAAGCACCCTACGCTGCGCTAGAGGAAACAAGGAAAATAGAAGAAACCATGCCAGGAGGCATCACGTACGCGCGCACAGTCCAGTTGCGAACTTAGCAAGTGCTCGTCGTCGAGCCAACAGACTCCATCTCTGTTGTGGAAGTCGAAGAGGACGTCGCAAAAAACCAGTCCCGCAGTTAAGTCGAGGAACTCATGCTATTGGTCCCCACAAGCAAAAGGGGACACGAAGGAAACAATCAATGTCGCGCGGACGAAAGACGCCACGGAGAAGGAGAAACGCGTCTAATTCGGTCTTGCTGCGATATCTGAAGCAAATGGCGCAATACTCCTTGGTAAGACGTAGAGGTCGAATAAAAAGTCCAATGAGTCGAGCAAAAAGCTCTGAGCATGGACTTACAGTACTCAGTCATGACTCTTTTAGAGTACCAGTGGCAGTCAATTAGAGAACTTGCTGTGCTGTGGATTTTGTGTTGAGAATCGAGGATACAAATTGTGTGAAGAGCCCACAACAAAAGGATGACAACCTTGAAGCGCGAAAACCATGCCAATTCTACTCAAATGACTATTCCCTCTGCTCCCGGAGGATGAAGTTTGCTACCACAAAGGATTGCCAAGAAATCATTATGAATGGACACCAACAAAAAGCCACCTGGAGGCCGGAAGCGAAGACAACTTATTGACGGAGTTGAAGTGGAAGTCTAAAACAATGCATTACTTGTAGACGTGGGAAGTTGACAGGCTCCGAAGTAGCCCTAGAAGTGTTTGCAGTCCAGATGGGACTCACATTCTCTTGCTCCTCGACGTTGACTTTTGGCAGGAGTTGCGCGCTACCTTGAAGCTCGACAAGATTAAGCCTGACGCACCCGCATAGTCCGTCCAGTATGAGCATTCCCACAGTCCAAGTAAAGAAAGCGAGCTACGTTGAGCAGCCGATGCGCTCCGAGCTAACGCACAACAGGCCAACGTTGATCAAGCAGAAAAACGTAAAGATGAATGGGGTAGGTTAGTGCTTGTTAGAGTGAACAGTGTAGTGGACTTAGTGGCAGCAGAAGCAAAGTACCACAGAGATTGTTTCGCTTCATTCTTTAACCCTGTAACATCTGAAACAGCGGGAAGACCAATTGAGGATAGAAAGCGAAAGACTTTTGATAAACTTTGTACTTTTGTAGATGAAGAAGATGAATGTCAATTTTCAATGAGCTAGTTGTATGAACGAATGATATCTTATTTGGACGGCGCTGAAGGATACACATCTAATAAAGTAAAAGATCTTCTGAAACAGAGGTACGGGGACAGACTGGTAATAACAGAGGGATGTTTGGGCTATGGAAGAGATCCTGTACTTACTTTTAAAAGTGCAACAAAAAGCTATTACATGATTCCTGGTACAAAAAGAGAGAAGTAAATGAGCAAAATGAGAGAGAACGTATTGTTACAATGGCTGCAAAAATAATTAGAGAAGATATTCAATCTAAAATCTATAACAATACTTGCTATCCAGCAACGGAGCACATGTTTCATAATGAGGACGATCTCATTCCAGAGTCTTTGAAATTATTTGTTCAGGCCGTGACATCAAGCAAAAAAGGTGATCCGAATGTGCTGTATCGAAAACGTCTCATGATCTACTATTCTATTATTTCAATGTGTCGACAACGTACTTTTATATCAAAAATCCAACTAACAGTTGGAGTTTACTGTTTGCGACATTACGGATTTCGACAATTGATCGACATCCTTCATAGTCTTGTGACAATCTGCATAATTCGAAATTTTAATGGTTCAAATATTTTCTTATATATTTTGGTGGGCAAATTTTGAGACTGACATATTATTATTAATAAACCACATTGCACGAAATCAAGCCTTGTTTAGTCATTTATTTTAACATTATTTTCACTTCGTGACGAAACCTAAGACAACATGAGATGAAGCGAATTCTCCCACACTTGTGTCTGCTCTGTTTCTTGTCTCCAGAGCGACACCAGTGGCCACCCTCGTTTTGAAGGGACACAGCTGACCAGTGCCACCTACTGACATGTTTACGATTGCTCACGGAGGGATGGCGTTACCCAATTTCGGCTGAAAGGAAATACCACGGGACCTTTGCACCAGTTACGTTTTTTTCAGATGATGAGAGAGAGAGGGGAGACGGGCAGAACAGAAATACGAAAAGTAGAATCGCGGAGTACGAAGAAGGCCAGCGTGGTAGAGGGATCGTGAAGACAGTCGATCAAAACTCTTTGTTTTTTTGTGATTTTGAGTGCTGACCATGGCCGAGTAGTTTCCCCAGTGCGGCCCGAATCCGAGTGTAAATCGACCCCGTTCTCTCTCTCTCAGCTACCGAAACTTATTGTTTTTTTATCATGAAGAAAGCGTGTGACGAATGTGTAAAAGGACTTGGTGTACTGCGGTTGATGCCAGGAGCAGCAGCAAGTTACTTCGCCTCAAGGGCTCAGCGGGACTTGAACCCGCATCGCCGTCGTCACGTTCTGGTATCCAGATCTGGAATGCAGGTAGGAAATAGATTTTCCTTAATTCATTGTTGCCCTCATCGTATGGCCCGAAGTCGCTGGAAGATGTAACATCCGACTGTAGCAACAGTGGTATTTCTATGGAGGGCGAACTTTCCACGATATTTACATTCCGTCGTTCACAGTTTACGACTCCCCTCCACATTTCCAAACGGTGAAGTTTCACTGTCGGCGAAGAGATACGTAGCAATTGCAATCCGAACTTTTCTTTTGTGGTTTCGACAGCTTTGCTGTCTCAGAAATGTACTATAAATTCAGCCTAATGACGCTTTCATCCCCATTCCAGAGTATGTTGAGGTTGGCACGTGTGGGGGAACTGGACATCCGGTCCACTTTATGTTAATGTTCCCGTGTTTTAATATGTTTAAGAAAAACTCTTCATTTAATTCACAACTCATATACAATGCACAATTGTAAAGTTGTCCACCAAAACAAACCAACGATTATTCACTTGTCAACTTGCATAAAAGGAAGACTTAGCAGACTGATGTTACAACTCGCACAATAGAACAATTGTTTGTCCAAGTATTGATTATTTGATCATGGATAGTAAATATTATGAATTCGTAATCATCAACTATTGTAAATTTTGCATCTGGTGCATGCTAGTAAAATAAAATTGTTTATTATTGTTGTAGTGTGTGGAACTCGAGCGTAGTATGGTAAATATCGTGCTTTTATTATTTGTTGTCATCTCCAGCGTAAAATTCAGCTGGAGTGACAGCACTAATGGTGTCAGCTATCAAACCGGGTTCCGACCAAAATGAGATCTCGAACATATTTTTTTCTTTGGAAAGGTTTAGAAATTCCCTAGCAAGCATCATTTCCAATAAGAGAAAAAAAGAGAGAAATAGGGAAAATGAATCCGTATCTGCTCAAAGAGGAGCGAAATATCAGCTGATCGGCGCGTTTGATGTGTCGTATTCTTTCACGCTATGTCGGCGATTGTTTTCATTTATTCTATGAAATGCAGCGAATGTTGGCCAATATTTGCAGACATATGTAGTATTTAGGAATGTTATTATTAAGATGTATTTTTAGTTCTTAAGGATATGTGTATACCTAGAAATGTGCTAGAGCATGAATGTAAAAGGGTTTCCTAAATGTTGATATAATTTTTGTTGATCTCAGATTATCAGCTGAGAACCGCCATTATTGTCATTATGGTTCCAGTGTTTGCTGGGTCACAAAACTTAACTAGAGTCAGCTAGTACTTGAGATGCCGTTCACTTCCCGCTATCCTTTCATATTTCTAGCTCACAACTGTCAAATCTCAACCTCTTAATCACGCTCTGCTTCAATTCATTAGCAAATTCTCCAATCTTCTTTCCATATGTATCTCGTAGGCTTAATTTGGTAAATTTCTAAAAAATAAAAAAAAAATAAGAAACCGCAGGAAGTACACTCAATGAGTGAAAAACGGTACATTTTTGTGACTGCCAAAAGGGTGATATAAAAATTATGATAAAACAGAGGTCTTTCAGATCCGTAAAATGTCTAAAATCTCTTCTAGCCAAGCACTGTTTAACGTTGTTCTTAATCCATTCAATATTTCACACATAGTTGTCTTACATAGGATCATTTTAAATAATACTGAATGCTCCAGACGGCACAGTAGAAATGTACTTTTTTGTGTGTGTGTGTTGTTGTTGTTGCTGCCGCTGGTGATTTTAACACGTCTAAATTGTAATCAACTGTTGTCTTCAGTTCAATCCGTTGGTAAAGTTGCAAGATTATTGTTAAATTGTTTGCAAAGACAACAATCACAGCAGCTCCTTGGTAATGCTTGGGATGGCTAGAAGAGTATTGTAAATTCGATTGTGTGCCAACTGTTCAGTTTATCAAACTCACTTGTAACTTCGTAACCTTTTAAATTGAAGTCAGATGCTTCAAAGCAACAGGTGTCAGTTTAATTCACTTTCTGGTGAATCCGCCGAGGGACCTCATCCACCCGGCATTTTACTGTATGGTTTCTTTTGTCCAATTATTTTATTATTAATTATCATATAAAGTTTATTTGATGTGTTCCAAGCCCACTGTTTCATTTTCTTAAAAGTTGATAATACTATCCCAGATAACTCCAATAGTAGTGTTCTTAAGTCGCACAGGATAGGAACGTAGAGTATTTTTTTCAGCTTTAGAGAAACAAACAACAATGCATCATTAAAGTAATTCCTTAGGGAGGTGTCACGTAATTTCCACCATCTGTGTTTTCGGTTCAAATCCCGAGTACGCTCATGTTTGGCGTCAATACAGAAACTACGACTGGTAGGGGGGAAGCATTGCATTGTTTTGACTAGGCTTCTTGATACAAGGGAAATAATGGTGGCAATCATGTGACTACATCCCGGTATGAAAAGTTAATGCCGAATAGCGACGTTTCAATACCTTGCGCGGCACCGAACGGTTCTTACTTCGATTCCTAATAATATTTCCGAATCTTCACAGCTCTTTTCGTTGCTTTCCACCTCACTGCAATCCACCTCCCTAAAGCCCTGGATTCCGTCCCGGGGAGTGGGATTGTCTTTCATGTCAAATCGATACGTAATGTTTGGAAAATTAGTTTGCCGAGGAATGCATGATCCTCTCGTCAAAGCCCCAAGGAAGTGGAGTTATAAAGAGTAGCGCAGCCGAACAGGGACCCGAAATTTAAATAATTAATTAACGTTTAATTAGAAATTTCTTTTTGTTTTCCTTGTAAAAAAAAATGAAGAAAAGATACAATTGTGTAAATTACAAGTAAGATAATTCGCCCGTTAAGGCTTTTGACCTTTAATTAATTGGCGGAAAGTATCGTAAATTGCATTTTATATAAATAAGCAATAAATTAGATAATTAATTAGTTTAATTACTAAGTTAATCAATTATTTAGGTGGATACCATCAGAAACCGACTAAATGTGTTGTCTTGAATCAGAAATATAGTAAATCTTGATTGGCAATAGCAGGGACTCTTGTATGTTGTTTTGGAATGTAGATTTTCAGTAATTAATTAATCAATTAATAAATTAGTTAATAAATACTTAATTAATTTAGTTAATTAATAGGAATTCAGCCATTGATTTTGTTAAATGAATTCCTCTAAATATTTTCTTTACAAAAAGAAAGTACTAATGGCATTCGACGCGTGAACCGACAAAACTTTATTAAGTCCAGTGTTGCCAAACTTACTATTTTGTAAAAAAAAAAAGGAAAGGAAACACTAAATAATTTACATTGCTTCAGGTAATTATTGTTCTAATGCGTATGTTAATTTTTAGAATATATAAATTCACTTATTTTTGGTAAACTCGGTGCGCTGGTAAAGAATTCTTGTAATAAAACCCAATAAAATGATACACTAAATAGAGTAATTTGCCATAGCAGATGGGCGCTTGTTCTGTCGTGCGTAGATAATCTACTCATGTGAGAGCCATCATTTAACTACTCAGTGTTTTAGGCTAAAAGCTAGATAAACCTTTGTTTTCAATAAATATTTTAATGGCCTACCTGTTGGGTGTATCAATCAGCACACGAATGCTGCTCGTGATGTAAAGTGATGAAAGTTTTGCGGGTTGAAAAATGACCCACTTTCATTTTCCGTTCCGAAATTCGTGTTTCTTTTCGTTACTTCTTTGCTAGAGATTGGATTATCTCGACAATAATCGTCTCACAGTTTCCGTTTTGAATATGTAAGACGAGTCCTTGACCTCGTTCGCCCCAGAAACCTTTGAATGTCCATTGGACCTTTTCGGCACATGTTTTTTTTCTTTTGTACCTTTTGTGCAAATTTTGTGTGCATCTTGAGGTCGACATGGCAAACATAGTACTTACTTCCCTTTCTGCTAGAGTTGAAGGAAAGGTCGGCGGCATGAGGGTGTCTATTTTCTGGTGAAATAGGATGAAGTAAAGAAGAGTAAAAGAAGACAAGAAGAATAAAACAGGTAAGGGTAGAAAGATGTGATGATAGGTAAGGCGTAAGCATGTATATGTTCCTTTATTTTTAGTTTTACATAGGAACTATTTTCTTCATATAGGGGTATTTGTTTTGTTCAATTTTGTTAGTGAGTACAAGGTTAGACGTAAGTTCATTTTATGTGTATTTCGTGTCGTATTATAAGAAGTAGGTAAAGTTTTATGATATATTTTAGGTTCTCGTATATTAAAGGTTAGTCTTCTATGTGGTGCTTATTCCGTTGTTTGTGACGTGTGTGTTTGTATTGCGCGTGAATAATTGTAAACATGTAGTTAGTGTATTGTAAGTGTACAATTGGTGTGTCCTATATATATGTAAGTGATTTAAAGTAAAACTGATGATGAGAGAGAGAGGGTAAAACGGAAGCTCGGATAAAGGGTCGCACATTTTATGAATTAAGGAATAATAAGAATATTCTGCTCGTGAAATAGAGTTGTCCAAGATAACATTTCATGTTTCTTTGTTTTGGTATGGTTGAGTGAATATTGTGTTTTTATCTGTGCGTGTATAAATTACTTTATTGTATTGTATCCTGTGCATGAATAATTGTAAATTTGTGTTTACTTTTTTTTGCGAAACGCAGCATTGAGATATTTTCTCTAAGTGCGCGATAGTAATATTTCTATTGTCAGTTGGGCAACTAAGACGAGTGCGTAAACTACGGTCCGTGACGCGAGGAGAGCAAGAAAGGATAATGGCAGAAGAAAAAGAGCAGTGTCTCGCGCAACCGCATACTCCGGAAAGGGACGTCGCATGTCCTACCAGCCAAAGTTCGTCCGAAGCAATTTGGCTCCTGATCCTTAAGGAGCTCCGGACCGTGTCACAGGAGACTCAAGCGCTGTATCAGAGAATAGATAGTCGGCTAGAAGCGCAACAACAAACGTTGGTCGAACATCTAGAGGCCCAGCAGAGGGAGACCCAGACGCTTCTGGAAGCTCAAATACAGGAAACACAGGCACTGTCTCAGCTATCAGAGACCCGCCTGGACCAGCACGTCCAAGTAATTGAGCGGACGGTCGCACACCAACAAGAGATGCAGCAGGAACATCAAATGGAGATTGCTCCTGTAGACAGTACAAGTGACGATGGAGCCCGCACCTCACAAGGTTCAGACGTGCAAGTGCCTCCATCACCTGGACAGCCACTTATACAGGCTACAGTAAAAGGTGGAAAATCAATTGATGCAGAAATGTTGGTCGCCAATCATGCACTCGCAACCGATCGCCTGTCGTCGATTGGCCCGGATGTGTATTCAGTGTTGCCATCCATGTATCGTGACCGTCCACCAGAAAACTGTCTTTTGCCAGAAAGCTCCAAACAGCCTCGCGACACAGGGCAACTGTCCAGATGCTTAGCAGAGCACCAACGAGGACGAAGCACCCTACGCTGCGCCATTGGAAACAAGAAGAAACCATGCCAGGAAAATAGAAGAAACCATGCCAGGAGGCATCACATACGCGCGCACACTCCAGTTGCGAACTTAGCAAGTGCTCGTCGTCGAGCCAACAGACTCCATCTCTGTTGTGGAAGTCGAAGAAGACGTCGCAAAAGACCAGTCCAGCAGTTAAGTCGAGGAACTCATGCTATTGGTCCCCACAAGCAAAAGGGGAAACGAAGGAAACAATCAATGTCGCGTGGACGAAAGACGCCACGGATAAGGAGAAACGCGTCTAATTCGGTCTTGCTGCGATATCTGAGGCGAATTGCGCAATATTCCTCGATAAGACGTAGAGGTCGAATAAAATGTCCAATGAGTCGAGCAAAATGCTCTGAGCATGGACTTACAGTACTCAGTGACGACTCTTTTAGGGTACCAGTGGCAGTGAATTAGATAACTTGCTCTGCTGTGGACTTAGTGGTGAGAACCGAGGATAAAATTGTGTGAAGAGCCCAACACTCAAGCATTTAAAAAAAAAAAGAGAAAGAAATCACACCTACCAAAAGGAAGAGAACAGTGAAGAAGAAAACTATGCCTTTTCTACGCGAATGACAATTCCCTCCGCTCCGGGAGGATGAAGTTTGTTACCGCTAAGGAGTCAAAAGAAATCATTATGAATGGACACCAACAAAAGGTCACCTGGAGACCGGAAGCGAAAACAATTTATTGACGGAGTTGGAGTGGAAGTCTAAAACAATGCATTACTTGTAGACGTGGGAAGTTGACAGGCTCCGAAGTAGCCCTAGAGTGTTGGCAGTCCAGCAGGGACTCACACTTTCTTGCTCCTCGACGTTGACTTTTGGCAGGAGTTGCGCGCTACCTTGAAGCTCGACAAGATTAAGCCTGACGCACCCGCATAGTCCGTCCAGTATGAGCATCCCCACAGTCCAAGTAAAGAAAGCGAGCTACGTTGAGCAGCCGATGCGCTCCAAGCTAACGCACAACAGGCCAACAAAGTACCACTCCTCCGAATCCGCCTACGTTAGCGAACCGCTCTCTATAAGTGTCTAGGAAGAAGCGGTGCCTGAAATCATGCTGTAGAGCGAAGACGACTCCAGCAACATCAATCCATGATACACCTTGGTCAGGAAAATAAGAACGTTCAGCGTAGAGTTCAGAATAGTGAAAAGGCATGAAAAGATTCTTCTAAAGTTGTAGTAGAAGCAACAAACATTCCTGCAATCCTCTAAAAACAAAGGACTCACATAGTTTGGCTATCGAATTTACCCACTATCCTCCACAGCAAGTTTGAAATAACGATAACATCATCGAGGTACAACGGGACTGTCGCTACTATAGTATATAAGTTGTGTTGTTTTGATTCATGTATATTGTTCTATTTGTACTTACCTAGTGTTTTGTATTTACGTATATTTAGTTTGTGTTCTGTTTCTGAGATTCATATGTGTGTTTTTGTAAATGTGCATGATGCAGTATCGTCCTCGAGTATCCTGCTCGGGTGATCCAATGACCTCCGAACTCGGATCTTTGAATCTCTTTCGGGATGAATCAATGCTGCTGTTCTACGTCATCCTTGATTCATCTTGGAAGGGGGGTAGTGTGACAATCTGCATAATTCGAAATTTTAATGGTTCAAATATTTTCTTTTGTATTTTGGTGGGCAAAATTTTGAGACTGATATTATTATTAATAAACCAAATTGCACGAAATCCAGCCTTGTTTAGTCATTTATTTTAACATTATTTTCACTTCGTGAGGAAATCTAAGACAACATGAGATGAAGCGAATTCTCCCACACTTGTGTCTGCTCTGTTTCTTGTCTCCAGAGCGACACCAGTGGCCACCCTCATTTTGAAGGGACACAGCTGACCCATGCCACCCACTGACATGTTTACGATCGCTCATGGAGGGATGGCGTTACCCAATTTTGGCTGCAAGGAAATACCACGGGACCTTTGCACCCTTTACGTTTTTTTAAGAAGAGAGAGAGAGAGAGAGAGGAGACGGGCAGAACAGAAATACAAAACGTAGAATCGCGGAGTACGAAGAAGGCCACAGTGGTAAAGGGATCGTGAAGACAGTCGATCAAAACTCTTTGTTTTTTTGTGATTTTGAGTGTTGACCATGGTCGAGTAGTTTCCCCAGTGCGGCCCGAATCCGAGTCTAAGTCGACCCCATTCTCTCTCTCTCAGCTACCGAAACTTATTGTTTTTTTTTATCATGAAGAAAGCGTGTGACGAATGTGTAACAGAACTTAGTGTACTGCGGTTGATCCCAGGAGCAGCAGCAAGTTACTTCGCCTCAAGGGCTCAGCGGGATTTGAACCCGCATCGCCGTCGTCACGTTCTGGTATCCAGATCCGGAAGGCAGGTAGGAAATAGATTTTCCGTAATTCATTGTTGCCCTCATCGTATGGCCAGAAGTCGCTGGAAGATGTAACATCCGACTGTAGCACCAGTGGTATTTCTATGGAGGGCGAACTTTCCACATTTACATTCCGTCGTTTACAGTTTACGACTCCCCTCCGCATTTCCAAACGGTGAAGTTTCACTGTCAGCGAAGAGATACGCAGCATTGCAATCCGAACTTTTCTTTTGTGGTTTCGACAGCTTTACTGTCCCGGTATTGTACTATAAATTCAGCCTAATGACGCTTTCATCCCCATTCCAGAGTATGTTGAGGTTGACACGTGTGGGGGAACTGGACATCCGGTCCACTTTATGTTAATGTTCCCGTGTTTTAATATGTTTAAGAAAAACTCTTCATTTAATTCACAACTCATATACAATGCACAATTGTAAAGTTGTCCACCAAAACAAACCAACGATTATTCACTTGTCAACTTGCATAAAAGGAAGACTTAGCAGACTGATGTTACAACTAGCACAATAGAACAATTGTTTGTCCAAGTATTGATTATTTGATCATGGATAGTAAATATTATGAATTCGTAATCATCAACTATTGTAAATTTTGCATCTGGTGCATGCTAGTGAAATAAAATTGTTTATTATTGTTGTAGTGTGTGGAACTCGAGCGTAGTATGGTAAATATCGTGCTTTTCTTATTTGTTGTCATCTCCAGCGTAAATTCAGCTGGAGTGTTCCCGCAATTTCAGGGGCGGGGTCCCCACATCACTAATGGTGTCAGCTATCAAACCGGGTTCCGACCAAAATGAGATCTCGAACATATTTCTTTTCTTTGGAAAGGTTCAGAAATTCCCTAGCAAGCATTTTTTCCAATAAGAGAAAAAAAAAGAGAAATAGGGAAAATGAATCCATATCTGCTCAAAGAGGAGCGAAATATCAGCTGATCGGCGCGTTTGATGTGTCGTATTCTTTCACGCTATGTCGGTGACTGTTTTCATTTATTCTATGAAATGCAGCGAATGTTGGCCAATATTTGCAGACATATGTAGTATTTAGGAATGTTATTATTAAGATGTATTTTTAGTTCTTAAGGATATGTGTATACCTAGAAATGTGCTAGAACATGAATGTAAAAGGGTTTCCTAAATGTTGATATAATTTTTGTTGAGCTCAGATTATCAGCTGAGAACCGCCATTATTGTCATTATGATTCCAGTGTTTACTGGGTCACAAAACTTAACTAGAGTCAGCTAGTACTTGAGATGCCATTCACTTCCCGCTATCCTTTCATATTTCTAGCTCACAACTGTCAAATCTCAACCTCTTAATCACGCTCTGCTTCAATTCATTAGCGAATTCTCCAATCTTCTTTCCACATGTATCTCGTAGGCTTAATTTGGTGAATTTCTAAAAAAATAAATAAATAAATAAGAAACCGCAGGAAGTACACTCAGTGAGTGAAAAACGGTACATTTTTGTGACTGCCAAAAGGGTGATATAAAAATTATGATAAAACAGAGGTATTTCAGATCCGTAAAATGTCTAAAATCTCTTCTAGCCAAGCACTGATTAACGTTGTTCTTAATAAATTCAATATTTAACACATTGTTGTCTTACATAGGATCATTGTAAATAATACTGAATGCTCCAGACGGCACAGTAGAAATGTACTTTTTTTTGTGTGTGTGTGTTGTTGTTGTTGCTGCCGCTGGTGATTTTAATATGTCTAAATTGTAATCAACTGTTGTCTTCAGTTCAATCCGTTGGTAAAGTTGCAAGATTATTGTTAAATTGTTTGCAAAGACAACAATCACAGCAGCTCCTTGGTAATGCTTGGGATGGCTAGAAGAGTATTGTAAATTCGATTGTGTGCCAACTGTTCAGTTCATCAAACTCACTTGTAACTTTGTAGCCTTTTAAATTGAAGTCAGATGCTTCAAAGCAACAGGTGTCAGTTTAATTCACTTTCTGGCGAATCCGCCGAGGGACCTCATCCACCCGGCATTTTACTGTATGGTTTCTTTTGTCCAATTATTTTATTATTAATTATCATATAAAGTTTATTTGATGTGTTCCAAGCCCACTGTTTCATTTTCTTAAAAGTTGATAATACTATCCCAGGTAACTCCAATTGTAGTGTTCCTAAGTCGCACAGGATAGGAACGTAGAGTATATTTTTTTCAGCTTTAGAGAACCAAACAACAATGCATCATTAAAGTAATTCCTTAGGGAGGTGTCACGTAATTTCCACCATCTGTGTTTTCGGTTCGGATCCCGAGCACGCTCATGTTTGGTGTCAATACAGAAACCACGACTGGTAGGGGGAAGCATTGCATTATTTTGACTAGGCTTCTTGATACAAGGGAAATGATGGTGGCAATCATGTGACTTCGTCCCGGTATGAAAAGTTAGTGTGGTTTTTTTTGTATCTTTGCTGCAAGCATCTCGAATAGCGACGTTTCAATACCTTGCGAGGCATCGAACGGTTCTTACTTCGATTCCTAATAATATTTCTGAATCTTCACAAACCTTTTCGTTGCTATCCACCACACTGCAATCCACCTCCCTAAAGCCCTGGATTCCGTCCCGGGGAGTTGGATTGTCTTTGATGTCAAATCAATACGTATTGTAGAAAAAATAATTTGCCGCGAAATGCATGAGCCTCTCAGCACAGCCCCAAAGGAAGTGGAGTCATATAAAGAGTAGCGCAGCCGAACAGGGACCCGAAATTTAAATAATTAATTAACGTTTAATTAAAATTTTCCGTTTGTTT
>JAGDQP010039705.1:0-17606 GCA_022664845.1 Lepisma saccharinum | reverse complement strand
CCTGGCTACCATTCCCCCTTCTTCCCGAAAGAGTATCGCTGAGGAACAGGTCATCCTTCGATATGTGACGGGCTTAGGCGAAAGCTGCACGACGATCCTGTAAAATGAAATTAGTATTTCTCTATATTATTTTGTTATACGGCTTTGAATATACTTCACAGGCTATTTTTCCTTATTTCTCAAACGTAGAATGTGATGTAAAATCAAGGGCCGATGTGAGTGCTATGGTAGATAATGTATAAGGACGAATGTCTGTTCTTGTACGATCACATTCTGCATTCTACTAATTCAAAATAAAAGTAACGTTTGAAGTACATTCAACGCCATATAACAAAAGTAGCTAATATAGAGAAATACCAATAAATATTATTTATTATTGTATTTCCGTTCGATGAATATTAACAATATACGTGCAATAAAGGTTGTATTGCAAGAGAAGAGAAAATTGGGCTTGGTCGGTCACTACGTGAGGGCAGCAGCTAAGAGTCGAACTGTGTCACTGAGCGCACGTCTCCGGGGAGAATCTCGAACCGGATCTATCATCCAAGACAAGAGAAGAGCATTTAGAATTGAAAAAAGAAAAATACCACTCCACTTAACCTTAACACAGGTGACTGGTTCAAGACCTCGTTCCTTGTATGCAGTTTGTGAAGAAGTGAAGGAAGCTGTGTTGTATAGTAGTAGTAGTGGTGGTCCGTCCGAACCACAACCAGACGCTTGTTCAACAGAGCATTGCATTTCTATTACTGTTGCAATTTTCCTTGGCGCGGGCACTGCACCCTCTTCTCTTGACTGCCCTACTCTTGGCATCTCTTCTTCTTCCTCCACCCCTCAGGTCTCTAAAGCCTGATAATGGAAAGTTGCCGTCAATAATTCTTTTCGTTAACTGGCTTTCTACATTTGATATATATACGAACTACAATGTTGACTATATAGTTGTCCTCTATTCCTTATTTTTTATGGTGTAACAGTGTGATGGTCTCTCCCATGCAGTTAGCCTTTTTTTTATCACCATTTTTCTTAGTACAAATGAGATCGACAGATCGTGAGTTGCATTAATGGAATTCTAAAAATACTAAGTGGACTGGTCAGTTGGATTTTTTTGCTGTATTTTCTTTATAGAACAGATAGATGGTATATCTTTAAGAACGATATAAAATGTGTCTTTTTAATTAAGAATCTCTTGCACTTCCGCGATATTGTTTATCTTCTCTCTCTCTCTCTCTCTCTCTCTCTCTCTCTCTCTCTCTCTTTGTTATATTAATTTAGAGATGTAGTGTTAATTAGTAGCTTTGTTGGTGGTTTCATTAGTTCATCTCATCCTTGTTCCTATTTGTTCATTGATCCGAATCGCAAGTTCGTTACACAGGCAGAAGCAGAACGCACTTCATTTGCAGCCACACGAAGTCCATATGTAAAAGTTCGATTCCTTTATGGTCTTCTTTACGGATCATTGCCTAGTAATAATAATAATAATAATAATTTTGCAACGACTTATGCATTTGTTTGGGTGAAGTTCTCTCTCGTTATTATTGTCCTGGATTATTTTCAACTCGCCGATGAGCGTCATCTTTTCTACCGGTAATCATCTTACAAACAATAAATGTGTATCCAGATATGAAATGTAGTGTTTCAAAAAAAAAGAAAAAGAAAAAAATCTTGAAGAATTGAGAGAAGCATTAGCCGAAACCAATAACCAGCTATTCAAAAAAAAAAAAAAAAAAATACGCAGGCTGTTGTGTTGTGGCTATTAATCTACATAGTTCTAGCGATTTTTCTTCTTAAGACATATAAATTTAAATTATCCACGCGGAATGATCTGATAACGTATGGATATTATTTTGGCAAAAGTGTTGTTTCAAACTTGAAATCACCCCCACGGCGATCATCCTGTCTGAGGTTCTTTTCAGGTTTTCTTCCTCAGTTTCCCCAAGGCGAATGCCGAGATGCTACCTCAAGCAAGACTCTGGTCACCATCTTGCTCATCCTTTTTCTCTCATCCTGTCCTATCCCGACCTGAGTCAGAGATGCCTAAAGGCCATAAATAACATTCAAATTCTATATTCACACTGAAATTAAACTAGAGAAATGTAATCTTTCATACAAGAACTTCAAACTTGGAAACGGTAGATAGTAAAAGCTTCATTTCCTTCGTCGCATTTTATAAAACTCAGAAACCAGTATCATAAAAGTTATTATTTTAGTGAGAAGGGAGGATTTGACTGCAGATCTTCTTAACTAACATGTATCCTAATTTCGTTACAGTCCTCACATATAGACATTGTTCAATTTCTACTTTGTAAATGAAATTAAAATATTTTGTATGTATAAATTAAAATAGCATCTTTGTTCGTTTTCAATTAATGAAGTTTTAATTAACTCGTAATTGAAAATTCTATTTAGAGAAATCTAGAATTTATCTTCGAAATATACCTGTCCAAGACCTGGAATAACAAATGAAAGTTGGATACCCTAATTTGTACAATTTGATTCTACCAAATGTAAGTTTTACTTTAGAGATTCGAGACCAATATCTTGAAGGATTAGCAGCTAAGATATAATTCCGGATATTTTGAAATTTCCCCATGTTTTCTGAAAAATCCCTCCTTTAACCCAGACCTACTGAGATGAATCATAAATTGGATGCCACACTAAATACTAACATTGCGGAAAATTGAATGTTGCATTTTTCACTAGCAGAATAAATTATTAAATGAGACAAGCAAAATCTAGGTCAAATCCTGAAGAATGGTAGTTCTTCGAGTGACGCTCACAAACGAGTCTGTTAGCGGCACTCACATATATACAGCTACTTTCGGATCCATCGAACTATAAGCCCGATTTTGATGCTTGAACTTGCATTTGAAAGCTCTTTGCATTGCAATACTAAGATAAATAAAAAAAATGGGTTGGCAGGACCTGCCTTGGGACCCCCTAGGGCAGTTCGAAAAAATATCAAACTTTCACATTTCTCATGATCGCACTGACCCCAGACCATATATACAGTCGAAATTTGCGGAATCGTAATCTACGCTTCAATACCTTTCAAATGGTGTATAGCAAGTCAAAATCGGTGAAGGGGTTCAAACGTTAAGACTTATTTTTAGCCCAATCACATAATTTTCACAAATGATCGAAAAGTGTGTCTGTCATTCTGTGTGTCTTTTTCTTTTAGCTCAAAATGGTTGGTACGTACCAGAGGATTTTGGGAGTCAATTGCGGACCTTAATTGTTACTTATTTTTTGATAGGATTTACCGTTTTCGAGATACGGGGCCTTACAAAATAAGCGATATCAGCATAAAAAAAACCTTCGGGGTAAAGGGAAGAGTGACGCAAGAATTCTACTCACAAAAGAAGTGATATCCATTTTGCGAGTGACTAACTTTGTCACTATGGCGGAAAGGAGGATACTAAGTCTCTAATTTTATTACAAAGGAAACACTTTCGTCATAGTGACACAAAGAAAGTCACTCGCAAAATGGATATCACTTCTTTTGTGAGTAGAATTCTTGCGTCACTCTTCCCTTCACCCCAAAGGGGTTTTTATATTGATTTTACAATACAGAGTAATTCTGTAATTTGAGAGACCATATATACTGTTTTTTTGGCTTTCGTTCGTATATAAAGAACTGGCGGTTCGATTCTGGTTTAGTTTCATGTTGAACAGTGTCCGTATTATGTACCTTTATCTATATGTGTTAACAAATCAATTAACAGAACATACTGCGGTGCCGAATTTCCCTACTTACAAGTGATAAAAGAAAAGCTCCTACTGGAGGAACAAACTTTGAACTCTCGTACGCAGTCGACCATGACGTAAGTGGCAGTCGACAATTCAGAGTTCTTAGACACCTTCGAGTCTGTTGATACTGATATGCTGACAAAAATTCGAAACGTGTTACGATGCATGAGTTAGAAAATTACGGAGATTTGAGCTATTATGCTACAATTGTAGTACATATTGTTAAGAACAGACGTGAAGAATTTTAGCTTTGATCATTTAGGGATATTCAATTTAACTCGATTGATTTCGGACATTTCTAATTCTTTTAGATATCAATAAAACAAAATAAGTGTATTTAGTAAAGAATAATGGCTGCCAGGGATTAGCGTGCCTTCTCTTGGCTTCAATATGATCATCTGTGTACTTTAGTGAAGATAAAGTCTACAGACAAATTTAGATCATATCCCATACCCTAATCTGTTCAACAGAACCATTAAGAATGCACTTTCAAGATAGCTTACTTTGTGGTCGAAATTTTTCAAGACCTCTTGGGATGTGGAGCTCATGAACTAAAAGTGGACTTGACTTTCATCGTGGACTCAAAAACAATATATTCTATGAAGATAATTACGCACTTATTCCCTAATGTTGCCATTTCATGCAGAAATGCAACAGAATCTTCAATCATGCAAACATTAATCTCCATCTTTTACACCTGATTCTCTGCTTTTGTCCCCCTCCTCACCATTTTCATGAGCTTTATCCTGCCCCCTCCCCTTTCCTTGCTGTGGACCATGTTGTTAAAAATTTTACTCAATAAATTTTACCATGAGCTGAAAACTAAGCATGTAATTTTAGATGTTAGTCAAGCCCTCTCATTAGTTCGGTTGGTGAGTCCGCATTTGGAAGGCGGTGCTGCTTTTTTTTTTTTTTTTTTTTGCAATACATCAATAAAAAACGTTGTGAATTAGTCCACTGCACACGCAGCCAGATGAACAAATTGATGTTTTTCTTCATTAGGATGGCGTGTAATTTTTCAATACTAATTTGAATTTCAAAATAACTTTTTTTTTAACGAAATATTTTACCCGCACCTTGTGGGTGCGTACTTAAAAAAAATATATATTTAACCTTACTTTCTCAAGTGAAACAAGAACTATCCAGAGGTATATGTATAAGCTTGTGGATAGCTGCTGGAAAAATTTTGTTCGGAATTAAACATGAGGATAGAAATCGCCCAGTTATCTTCTTTTGTTTTCTCAGTTTGTTCTTTGTTTCTTGTTTGGATCGCCCTTTGTTTTTTTGATAGTCCGAGTGGAAAAACAACACTACAAAAAGAATGGAGTCTTTTGTTTTAAAACAGTTGAATGAAGTAGCTGAACGCTTTCTTTTCAGAAAGAAGTTTTGTGTCCGGTCTTATGATGTATGGATGTCTAAATGTATGTGTCACTATTGTTTAAACATTTATCGTTTATATCTTGAAAGGTTAATTGAAAGAATTAACAACGAAATGCTTTTTTTTCGGACAATCGAAAAAAAAAAACTGTTTTGAAACAATCACAGGTATTCACACTGGTAACTACAAATCTAACATGAATTTTCAACTTCCCAAGCGTCTCGAATGAAGACTTTTTTTTTCGTAGTGGTGTTTGGTGTCGACGTACTGGCATTCGGAGTATAACTTGTTGACCCACTGAGCTATTTTTATCTTGTTTATGCATTTATTTAGTTCAGATACAAGTTGAAAAAAGCAATTTAATCTAGCAAAATTTGTTAACTCAAGAAGGAAATAAACGAAAAAAATACTCCGTAACAAATGTAATTACGAAACACAGTTGAAAACGATAATAATCACAGTTAAAAATCTTGAAACCGATCACTTTCCAGTTCGTCTTTCAAGTTTTTCCTTAAGGGCAGCCGCACACCACAAACTACTAGATACTAGATTTAATAAGTAACGTAAATTTATGAACATAT
This sequence comes from Lepisma saccharinum, assembly GCA_022664845.1. NCBI lineage: Eukaryota > Metazoa > Arthropoda > Insecta > Zygentoma > Lepismatidae > Lepisma > Lepisma saccharinum. Next base: position 11,903 of record JAGDQP010039705.1, on the reverse strand, counting down.
TTTTATGAGTAGGAATTTGGAACTGCTGTCTGACAAAAATAAACGAGAATACTGTTTCCTCATGATCACCAAATTTGTCCAATCACTTGTTCCAATGGGTAATTAATGCATCCTTCCGTCGGAAAAGAATTTGGTGTCAAGATCCTCCAGCCAGGCGAGGACAGCCTTTTATACGCTCTCGACAGATCTTGGGTCACTCAGGTTTTATGACAGAAACTGAAACACTAAGTAAGATAGCATGATACCTCCAAGAACGCCAAGTGAGTGAGCCGCCATCTACTTACTGGCTACTGCGACTCTCCTACATGCAGTCATGCAACTACAGGCTATGGCGCGGGTGTGGATGCTACGGTTTCTATCTACACGAAGACATTTATTTACCCCGTATCGGTTCGTGTATAAGAGAAGAAAGAAGATGAAACAAGAAGACAGGATAGCGCGAGAAGAATTTCCTTGAAAGAGGGGAAAAACCAGAATATACATTGCTGTATATTTCGTAAACCACGCATGCTCGAAGGGTGAAAAAACCCACGTAAAGTCTGTAATGAACTTACCTGTTATGCATCCATTTTAACAGGTGTTATGCCATGCAAGTCGATTGCTCTCACACGCATACAGCGCATAGCGCGCGTGCGCGAGCCTGGAGAAGCTGCTCAGCACCGTTGAATTGCTGGAACGATTCCTGCTATGAACAATTACACAGAAGGTCCTGTTGGAGTGCCTGAAAAAGAACTGTGACGGCTGAATTAGTAATACTGGGAATATGATGATATCGTAACGAGCCATGTATTGTATGTGCTTGTGCAGCGTATCCCCATGTCGGGGCTGCGTTTAAAAGAATCTGTTGTATGAGCATTTTGTATAGTGTTGCTTTTGTCTTTAAGTTTAGCTGATTGCTAGTTAATAAGCTTTTGAGCTCTTCTAGTCTTTCTGTAGCTTTACCTATTTGGGTTTGTATGTCTTGCAAAGACGAGTTTTGAGTTCAGTTGTACCCCAAGGTATTTCGCATGATTATTCCAGTGAATGTGATTATTGAACAGTTTCGTTGGGTGGATAGGTTTTCTTTTCCTGCGTGTGAAATTAACAGCTTCACTTGTGCTCACGTTTACTTTGATTTTCCATTTAGAAAAAAAAAGTTCCAGGGCATCTAAATGGTTTTGTAAATACTTTGCTGCCTGGTCCGGTTATCAGCTATTTGCATACAGACAAGTGTCGTCAGCGAAGAGCGCTATGTCTGTTTTATCCGTTTTGGGATATCATTGATGTATAAACTTAAAAGTGTGGGTCCAAGTAGTGAGCTTTGGGGTACTCCTGCCTTAATGTGTCTTGTTGTTAAGTTATGTCCTTCTACGGATACATAGAGTTTACGTTTGGTAAGGTATGACTGTAGTAGATGTATGAGGTGGTTGGGTAGTTTGTTAGCAATTAGTTTGTAGAGGAGGCCCGTGATCCATACTCGGTCGAATGCCTTCTCAACGTCAAGAAAGATGCAACTAGTGCATTGGCTTTTATTGGACTTGTCTGTAATGTTTTCTACTAACCTAACGAGTTGGTGCGTGGTGGTGTATTTCTGCTTGAAACCAAACTGTTCACTGATAAGTATGATTTTAACTGCGTGTTAACCTGTTTGAGTATGACTGATTCTGTGACTTTCGCCATTGTATTTAATAAACTAATTGGCCTGAAGTTTTGTGGAAACTTTGGATCTTTGCCTGGTTTAGGCAAGCTGACTACTTGAGCAGTTTTCCAACATTGTGGGAAGTATGTATATTTTAAGATACTGTTGATTATTCTTGTTAGAAACACAATGGCTTCGTTAGGAAGATGTTTGAGCAAAACGTTTTGTATATTGTCGGGTTCACTGGCTTTTAATGGCTTTCATTTCTTTATAATAGACAGAATTTGTTTTTTCTTAACCTTTTTGAAGTTGGAACCATGTTCCGTATTGAAAAAAGTTGTAACTGTTCTTTTCACGTTTCTATCATGACTTGGGTCTGATGGGGAAGTATTTGGTTGGAAAGTATTCTCCAGTATATCTGCCAAAGCATTTGCTTGGTCTACGTTTGAGTAAACAAGTCCATTTCCCCCGTGTAGTGAGGGAGTTGGTGTGTATGGTTTAGTGAGATTTTTTGTAATCTTCCAAACCGAATTTGCAGTGATGCTTAGTTTACTGATTTTATCTTCCCATTTGTTTCTATTGTAAGTCATTATTTCTCTTTTGCTTTACCCGTCTTAAGTTATTGATCTGATTTTTGTAACTGGGGTCCCGGGTGCGTTGATATGTTTTTCTGACGCCGTTCCGGAACTTAGTTTTTTAATGTTATCTGGGAGTCCGGATGTGTGATGTTGCTTCTTGCTCGGGATAGAAATGGCTTTCGCATTCTCTATCACTTCAGTAAGTTTGGGTACTGCTGTTTCTATGTCTCTTTTACTAGTGATAAAATACTCTCTTGCAATGTTTTGCTGGATGGATTCACTAAACAGTTTCCAGTTTGCTTTGAAGTAATCGGACAGGTTTTATATCTGTGTGTTTCAGAAGATATGGTAGTCATTGAGCGCCAGGTTCCGGCTATACGGAGTGTTCCAAAACCTCCTAATGGAAATTGAAGTAGTCGGGTAAGTTGGGTAGTATATGTGGTTTTACATTGTCATGGAGAAAAACAGCCTCTTGCAGTGCCTCTGGTCTCTTACGGCGGATGGCAGTCTGTCCTTAGTCTGGCAGTACCATTTAGCTGTCACAGTGGTACGATGGGGAAGGAATTCAACACTCAGATAGTTCTAAAACATAATTGGCATGGCCCTCTTGACTAACGGTTCTGCCTTTCTCATTTGGATTAGGTGTCCACAGGGATTTCATCACCCGTAATGATGTGATGGAGAAACCGACATCTTTCTTGCTCGTAGCGTTGAAGTTGTGTTTGTGATGGTCCATTCCTTTGTGTTTGTATCCGCTTCTGTATGTTTCTTCGGTACTCATCACGCGCTCTTAATCTTTCTGTATCCGAGGTGCTCATGCATAATATTGAACACAGTACCAGACGAAATATTACGTTCCTCAGTAATATATGCGATTCAGAGGGTGGTTGTTCGTGGTTGATGATGACTGACCAGTATGCTGTTCATCACTCACACCTGTCCTTCCATTTGCGAACGCATTACAGCACATCCACTTTTGTTTCCGGGATATTGCATCGTCTCCATAAACCTCCACTAGTTTAGGATGAATGGCTGTTGGTTTGTTTCCCTTGGTATGCAAAAACCCTACAAGATTTCGGTTCTGCACGTTTGAGGTTTACAGGCGTCTTGTCACCTTTATCACTGTTCCGCTTGAAGACGTTTCACGGTGCTGCATCCTGCCAGTCGTGAGAAGTACGGTTCCTTCGTACCCGCAAGAATTCAAAATTATACGTTGTTAGTTTTTCTTCGTCTTTTTACGTTCGAACTTTGAATTTGAATTTTTATTTATGACCTTTTAGGCACAGACCGGGATAGAGGAGGGGAAAGGATCGGGAAGATGTCGGCCGGGGCCTGTGTTGAAGGTGCCATCTCGGCATTTGCCTGGTGTGACTGAGGAAAACCTCGAACCCACGACCGCCAGAATGCTACGTCAACGCTCTACGGCGGCTCGGTGTCTTAACGTTACGCTTGATTGTAAAGTCCTTGCTACTCAATTTACTAAACATACATGGTATATTCCGTCGACGATAAATCTTTCCTGGTATGTCAGTAAAATCAATAGCAGTAGTAGGACCCCGACTTGACCGAGACGTTAGCACACTAGCTTTCTGTACGCGTGATCATAGGTTCAGTCCCATAGGCGTCCATTAAATGGTTCAGAGCCCACTTACCAAAAAACTTAAGAAGGTGCCATCCTTAAAAACCTTACCAGTTCATTTAGGACGTTTAATAACAATTTAACTTTCACGAGCGGTCATAGTTCACTTAGTAAAACATTCGCTTTGTATTCGGGAGATCTTGAATTCGATACCAGCGGCCGACCATCTTGACTTAAGTTTTTTTTCAGGGTTTTCCAACAGAGATAAAGGCAAATGCCAGGATGGTAACTCCTGCCCACATCCTTTCCAGTATCCTAACCCTGTCTGAGCCCTAGATTCCTAAAGACCAAAAATAAATTCATTTAATTCAACCATTTAATCAACCAATATCAGTAGTGGTACTTCTATTATTCGATTTGTTGTATGATAAGGTTCTAATTTTGCATTTTGTCGCACCACATTACGGAATATGTACTTAGAAGTTGCTTGTTTAGCGAAATAATGAGTCTTAAAATATGTTACCACAAGTTCTTTTCATTCATTCTAAGTAAGGAAACATGGTAGACGCAATTAAAATTCCATTATATCATTATTACACGGTTAAAAGGCGCAACTTCTATACACCCTACGTGACCAATTAACATTTCATATTTGAGAAGTAGGCAGCTACTTTGTACAATGACTGTTATTAGAAGGAAACAATAATTACAAAGAAGAAAGGAACGTAGAAAAAAAAAAAGCTGACATCGTGATTTTTAATTCAACAATGGAATTACTTTCTCTTATTTTTCTGTTTTTAATAAAATACCAAATTCTGTACAGGTGTTAGTGGTCTTGATGTAAAGGTACCACTTTGATTTCTTCCGTATGCTGCAGAGAAAATGAACAGCTTTGTCATTTTTCTTTGAAGAAAAACAACCCAGATGGCAACAGAAATCGAAGTCTTTTTGTTTTTAATTCAACATGTATAGTGTTTTTTTTTTTTCATAATGCAAACAGACCCTTAACTTTCTAAAAAGAAAAAAGGTATTCACACGAGAAACTAAAGGATCACATAATAATAAAACGAAATGTCTTCATAGTGTGTATGGGAGAAGAAGATGGAAGAAAGGAATCATTCATCTTGTAGTTCGAGTGTGTCATAAACATACACATCGTCATCATCTGCAAAAAAGTAAAAACTGTGCCAACGTCCAATTTGTTTTCTTTCTTTCTTTCTTCCTTGCACGGATTCTTCTGGAAAACAACCTTGTACCAACGTGATTTGAGTGACCTAGCTTAGCTGCTTCTAATATACAATGTCTGCAAGTGTGTCCACCACCCTATCGGCATTGAAAGGAAAAATCGCGCTGTCATAGTCTTCACGAATAGAACTGTTCTCTTCCAGGCCCCTCCATCCCCTGATTTATCTCAAGATGACAGATAAAAGATGTATTTTTTTTTTTATAACAAAGATATAAAGGAACTACTTTCTTGCGGATATTCTAACACAGTGGACTTTTCCTCAACTTTCCAAACTTCCGATGTCTTTCACAGATAGAAAAGAAAAAAAGCTGCAGATTAAATTAAAGTCCTTTTTTCTTTTTCAAGTGGACAAAACAGAACAGGAAACTTTTTCAACTCAATTATAATGAAGCTAAGATATTGTCTGTTATACAAAATGATCACACTTACTTGCTGTTTTTGTAAAGCTCTGCCTAGTTCTAGTACTAAACTCTGTCAGTGATACAGACTTCTTTATTTTCGTTTAAATCCGGCAGGTAAGTGGTAACGTGAGCTGCTTCGTAATCAAGGGGTACTGGGTTCAATACCTGGTAAAAATAGCACAAAGTGATTCGAAGTGTGACTGTAGGTCCCGTCCTTAGAACTTCATCAAATTGAAGGACATGGCAAACTACTATGATTCACCTTACCAAGAGACTTTCGGTCATAGACCTGCTTCCCGGTAAAAAAAAACGCATCAATATCAAAATAAATGGTGATTGGTGTTCTGACTGGATCCACACTTATAACTCCGAAGGTGTTTGGACAACGTGAACCAATGGTGATTTGCCATAGTATTCTATCGGAGGAAGATGGTGTCTTAAGAAAAGAACCTACAGTTTATCGTGGGTTCCGAACTACTTGTCTCTCCACCAGGAATCGATCTTGGGACCCTTTGATTACAAGGCAGTAAATGTTACCACTTACCCACAGGAGAGATTTGAAAGCATTAGCACTCCTGTAGTCGAGACGGGCCGAAGTGAATCGCTATTAAAATGTTCCATACAAAATAGTTTTATCAAAATTTATCGAAGAGAATGAATGGTCACTTCTGGAAGAAATGGATCTATTTTGATTGAAACATTTCACGGCTTAGACGAGACACTGATCACTCAGATAATAGTTTCGCTAATATTTACACGTGTGCTGTGGTATGTTTTTATAATTGAATGTCATCATGTCTGAGGTGGAAAATATGCTTAGGCAAAGATATTAGAGTCAAGAGGGCTCCTCGCTCCAACATTTTTCAAACATTTTAAACATTTTTCAAAATCTTTCAAAAACTAAGAGCACTATAAAAAAATGTAAGTTCATAGTGCACTAGAACTTATAAATTACTATGAAATACAATGGACAGTGATCTCGAAAACTTGTCCATTGATGAGTGATACGTTTTCAAAGATTTTGACATCATTATTTAATTGAAGTCTCAGCACTCGTCAATCGACAAGATTTCGAGATAGTTGTCCATTGTATTTCATAGTAATTGGTAAGTTCTAGTACTCTATGAACTTACATTTTTGGTAGTACCCTTAGTTTTCGAATTTTTTTGAAAAATGTTAAAAATCGGGGGTTGGAGCGAGGAGCCCTATTTAAGTGTAAAATAGTTTGTTATTACATGTTATATTTCGGGTTCCAGTGTAACTCCCTGTATTGTAACTGATAGCTTTTTTTTTCGAAATGCTTCTGGCATAATGTACCATAACGTTATTCTTATTTTAGTCAGAGATATTAGCCGCAAAAGTTATAATCCTGTGTGACACGATTTTTGTTATTCTCTCTCTCTCTCTCTCATATACACTCACATACTGACTGACTGACTTAAAAGTCGTATTTAAAGGATCCATATAGATCTTTTCACAACTGGAGTCTATTCCTTCCAACTTGCCTCCATTTTTGTCTTAGGCAAAACATATTTCAATAGGCTTACCTAGTCTTTATTATGTTGTAACTTCAATTAGCAAGAAAATACTATAGTCATTAAAATTATTCCGCAGTCTGCTTTCTATTTAAGGGCAGAATGCTTACCATCTTGAATCTTTTTCAGTTTAATTCCTTCTGGTGTCGCAGAAGTTAAAATAGTGGATTGGACTCCCCAAAAAAAGTTTCTAAATATCTTGTACTTTTCTCCTAGGAAATAATTTCAGTACGCAAGTTCGCAACACTGTTCCATTTTGTTTGTCATGCTTTAGAAGTGACAGAGGACTAAAGAATTGGTTGATTCGTCCAGGAAGAAACTGGCGACGCACTTTATAAGCCAATATAGCAGAAAAAGTAAAACGACAGAAATTGGATAAAAACCTAATTCATATTTTTTTTCTTGTTCTTTTCTCCCCATTCCATTATTTCTTTAGACGGTGTCTCTTTTTCCTCCGTTTTCTTTTTTTTTGGTCATCCATTATAAAGTACAAACTAGGTACTGGACTTCGAACGACAATGACAAAGCTTTCTTTCAAAGGCCTTCTTCGCTCGCTTTTTGAATCTAGAGCAAATCGAGAAGTCAATTAGATCTCTGAAGAGGACTCTTTAACGAAGGATGGAGAAAAGAAAGCAATGATTGACGTTGAGAATCCTTTTCGGGCTGCTGCCCTCTGCCCGTCACTCCACTTTAGTTCTTCACTCATCATTGTCGACCCACAGATTGAAAAATAACAGTTTCTAAGCTAGAGAGGAAGAAAGTAGAAAAAAACTGGAATTTTGGCATAATATTGGTGTCATCCGTAATGACCCGTCATTATTATTCATTCTATATTTCTTCTCTCTCTCTTTTCTATCAAAACATACCTTTCTATCATGAATTGAAATGTTCTCAACAAATCTTGATTGAATGAATATCTGTACTTGATTTGTTCCTAGAATTTCTTTCTTGTTTGAGTCATCCCAGAGAGGATTTGCCGATTTTTTTCTTTTAAAATAATTCAAGAGTACGTTTAGTTCATCGAGCGCTGTTTTCAAGGCAATTTACATTATTTTTATTCCACAAGCCATTATTATATCAATGGTCCCTCAAGCTACACTGAAAAAAAAATATCTAGAAAACCTTCGAAATTTTCGAAAAAAAATAATCGAAATTTAAAGTACAAAGATGTTTTTTATATGAAAAGAACAATGATGATATTATTTCCGTTTGAGAGGTACAAAATGATGATATTATAAAAATAAAGTTTCCTGTCTTAGCGATTTAGAAACACAGACTTCTTTTGTGTTCGATATTGGTTGGTGTAATACGAATCGCTTATTTATGAAAGACTTTTGTCATACAAAGTAACTTTTTCAGCAAATTGGAAAAAAAAAACTGTGACATGAGGCCTTTCAGAAACTGATATTACAGCGGGCTATATATCAGTATGTAGTAACGGGGCATGACGATGCCTTTCATTAACAAACTGTGTGTGGATGCATACACATATATATACATTTTTTTACACTTAAAGTGAAAATCAAAGCCTTTCAAAAATAAGTCGTATACATTATAGCGAATAAACAGCAAGAAAGAAAATAGTTCAGTACGGCAGTCTCTAGGCAACACTTTGGACATATCAAATTGGTGGGTTGCTTACCTATAAGGCGTTATTTAATATTCCAACCTAAAAAAGTTTTAAAACTTTTCTTTTATTCACTGACTCACAGCTAAGGCAGTAATCGTGTTACAGACACTTTCCTTAAGGTTAGTGCAAAACGATTTTTATCGTTAGTTGGCAGCACCTCTAATGTACTTTTATCGTTGCACGAAATTGTAATACTGCTCCTCCAAATTCAAGCCTAGAGAATTTTAACTTTTAAAGAAGAAAGTTTATAACCATTTCAGGAGTTCATGTCGAATTTTTATTCTATTTATCGTTCATTGTTGAAAGAACTTCATTGTTATAGGTTTGGATATTCACAACAACAAGCGATTTCAACAATGAACAAGAAAGGAAAATAAAAAAGTCGGCACGAATTAAAATCTCTTCAAAATGGTTATGAACTTTCTTCTTTGAAAGTTAAAATTCTCTAGGCTTGAATTTGGAGCAGCAGTATTACAATTTAGTGCAACGATAAAAGTACATTAGAGACATAGTGATCGTCAATTTATAATAATCTTAATTTAAAAAATCGAGAAAATATCAAACAGTTTGTACGGCTGCACTAATCTTGTAATCACAGAAATTAAAACTTGATTAGAAATTCAATTTTTCTTTAGTTGAGAAATTTCATCACACATATTTCTGTTTACATTTCCCATAAACAGTGACTCGAAAACACTTGCCAGCAAATATCCCAGATTACTTGATTGCAAAGAGCTCTCTACAAGTGTAAAATACAGCTCATTTTCTTTCTTTTTCTTTTTTTTATTTGAAAGTAAGAATGACGTGCCTGATAGTGCAATCCATTGAGTTTCAATGACAACCAATCATTGAAACTAATGAATCCTTACTGTGTGCTATGCTGTACACTTTTATATTAGTTGTTCTTTTTAGTTTGATGTGATGGCTGTTTTCCCTAGTATTTCTCCATATCCTTTCCATGCTTCATTGATCATCGGGCTGTAATGCTTGGTCCGCTACACAAAAAGAAAACACGTTTCATGAAGCTAATATCTTCAGAATCGATGTATATGCAGCACACAAACACGCATGTATATATAAGATTAGTACTTAACAAAATACAAGCTCAACCCACGATCAAAGGTGGTTATTTGACCCTTCATGGCCCTTTACATTATGAACGTTGTAGAACCCAAGGTTGTTTGCTTGCTGGTGAGGCTTCGTGGTGCAGGGTGCTGATGGCAGGTAGTATCTTGAGGCGGGAATTCTGTCATCACTGGAATATAATTTTAATTTCCTTTTTTTTTTCCTCCTGACCTATACCCTCTCCCCTTGCTTTTTACCCCCATCTGTTGGGAGGGCGTGGTACTACTAAGCACTGATCCCCCCCCTACTACTCTAGAAACTGAAGTACAGAAACTCTCCAGTCCCAAGGACACTGCCTCCGCCACAAAAACCAACTAACGGGGAAATGCGAGGGTCAAACAGAAATGACGTGACTTGAGATCTGCATAGTGAGGTCAAATGTGAATCACGAGCGGTTTCGTCATTAAATCTTTACTCTCCTGTCTTTTGCTGGTCTGCTGGCTGATTTCCTCTGGAAGATACAGTGAAGAGATTTTTCAAGTTAGAGAAACAAGCAACTGGAAGAAAATCAAAGTGATTTTTTACATTCGTCTCTTTAGTTCACAATGGTTCGTGGTGTCTTCAAATCTTGCAACGTTAATTTAACTCATTTCCCAACGTCATAGAATGATGAAATTTTGCACAGCGATGTATCTCGGATGACAATACAATATGCCATTGTTACTTTTATATATTTCTATATTTTAAAAGCATATTGTAATATACTTTTTTAATATGGAATTCTTTATACTAACCTGCACTAATGTGTCGTTTTACTGTTCGCAGAACACTTTAGGATTTGAGTCATAAAACAGTTTCGAGAGAAAGTATCTGAACACCGAAATAACTCGAAAAAAAATAAACTTTTTAAAGATGTTTTTTTGAAACAATTCGTACTAAAATGTAAAAAAATAATTGTTTATGCATGACTAAAAAGAAGAGCATGAGCCAATTCAAGAATTTATGAAATGTCTGTATATGAGAGCGCGCTCCATGCTTTTCTTTTTAGTCATGCATGAACAAAATTATTATTATTTACTTTTCAGTATGAATTGTATGTGAAAAATTCTTTTTAAAGAATTTTTTAAACTAATATACAGAATGTATGCAAATTGAAGTAAAATATTTTAGGAGCGAATTCTGCTTCGTTTTAGAGATACAGGGGTTTCATTCAACTCTAAAAAATTTACTTCTTACAATGGTAAAATAATAATAATCTTCACAATGTATTAAAGTGTGTGTGGCCGAAAGTTGATTTGTATCAAGAAAGAAGATATTAGGAACTAAACGTGATATGCTTGATTTGACAGTGCTGCCAATCTGATTTAAAGATACTTCACTAAACCTGTAGTTCTTGCTCTTATATACAACACTTATCTCACTTAAACCAGAATAATGACAAGCCTTGGAAAATAGATTGGTTTCGTTACAAAATGAAGAGCATAGTGTAAAAACAACAGGAAGCTTTTCAAGAGAAAGAAAATACACTCTGAAATAGTTCTTTTTCCTCATATTTGCTTTCTTAAATGATCAATAGCTTGGAACTCAGGCCACTTGGTTGTACTCTTGAGAACTTGTCATGTTTAAGCTATCTATAAAAGCAATGCAATGATCACATAATCTAATTTTTACATACGTATATTTCATCACTTTTCTGCTCTGGACACTTCAATGGTACCATCTCACCTGACTATTAAAAACCTATTAATTTCACAATTTTAATTGGCAGGTAGTTTCATTCATCCAAGTGCTATATACTCATTTAAAAAGGAGAACCGATTGTATTTCCATCTTTTCAGAATTGAAACAAATATTTCAGATATATTTGTCTGTTGCATTTGCTACTTATATGGCGCAATATCATGCTTTAATACTATACAGGATTTTTTTTAAAAATAATTATACAAACAACAAAAACAATCAAGACTCAAAGGGAAATACAAATGACTTGGTATCTGATTTATATCTATAATAGTTTTCACACTGATACCAATAGATACTATAGAAGTTCGTTGCCACATAGATCTATGACATGAATGGTACAAAGCTTTGTTCAAATCAAATTCGAAAATACATACAATGATGACATCCCATCTGGCCGGATTTTTTCAGGGCATCTGTGGGAAGTCTGTGCTCAGTAGCTAAAGAATATTTCTAACAACCCTGGACGTTCAGGACATTTCCGGAACATCCCATGGATGTCTATGTTACG
>JAGDQP010039704.1:0-17607 GCA_022664845.1 Lepisma saccharinum | reverse complement strand
ATACTTTCTAGCACAAATTCATTGCGTCTGTGCCCATGGTTGTGAAAATTTTACTTTGTTACATATAGATAACTGCTTCATATATGACAATTTGCTATACAATTAACTTCTTCATCTATTTTAAAATGTAAAAACCGAGTATGTCATGCATTATCTTCCTGAGTCTTTATAAATGTATTTACTACTACTTGAATGGTCCTTGTGAAGACAAAGTAAACTCAGAACAGAATTATAAGAATAAGACAATAATTCTCATTAACTGATTTAAGACTAACAAGTGGTAGGTAGTTACCACTACGCATAGAGTCAGGCACACGGATGCCACTTCTTTCCTAGGCTAGGCTTACGTGAGTCGACAAGCTCTTCTAATTTTCTAGCTGAGCATTAATAGATGGACAAAATTCTTCAGGGTGAGTAATATGCCCTCACTGCCGTTGAAGAGCAATTATGAATGACGAACAGGTTGAAGAAATTGGTCCTTGATAGACGAATGAGAAGGCCACACGCTGTGGCCAATGTTACGTTCATTAGTGGAAATATGTGGCTTCACAAAATACGAACAGCTCTTGAATGTGTCTAAAGTTCATTCAAAGAATATAAAATATAATTTACTTTTATACACAGGGTCCATCCTAACACAGAGTTTTCCTGAAAACATTTAAAGTTAAACAATTGTAATGTGAAAGTATTTTGACAGTAGGTTCTGTAACCGTTGAACCATTATCACTATGTGTAAATTGTACTTTTATTAATTGTCATTGCCATATGAAAATTTTCTTTGTATACAAACAGACGGATCGTCTCGTTTATTAAATTTTCTTTTGTACAGAGATTTAGAGTTCCTTCTTTTCTCTTGTGTATTCTCTGCTTTGGAAACCTGTTACCAGCATATTCCACATGGGTATGCATAGATGTAGTACAAACAGGGGTGGAAGGGAATCAGTGAATGTTGTTATTGAAAAGTTCACTTTGTGTAGACGGTATGGGACTGGCTAGCAGGAGGCCAATCAGGATCCAGATAGCTGGCTCATTAGAAGTGTCTGATGAAGCCAAGTAGTTAGTTAGTTGATGAAACTGTTACACGTTTTTAGCTTTTTAATTACAACATATCTACTTACTCAGCTTTTATTTTAATTTTAAGTATAAAAGTAAAACTTTGACATAGAAAATATCATACTTCTTTGTTATGAGATCGAAGACTCGCAGAACATCGATAGTTTAGAGTGAATAATTTTATCATCAAAATAAACAACTCTTAGTGATCTGATGACTATCATGCTCGCCTTTCATGCATTGGGTGACGAGTTCAAACCCTGATGAATCCAGTTTTGTTTTCAACAAAAGAATTGAGCTTATGAGTTTAAACCCTGACACACACAATTTTCTATTTTTTAAATGTAATTTTAAATTACTTTTCGAATAATAAATTTTTCAAATAACATTTCTGCTGCCACTTTTGAGTTTCTTCTACCACAATATATTAAAATTGGACGTAATCTATATGTCCTTAACATTACGCACTTTGAATTGACAATGAATTTATATTTTATTTATGGCCTTTAGTCATCTAAGGATCAGGTAGGGAAGGGAAGGGAAGGGAAGGGAAGGGAAAAGGATTCGGGACGGTGTCGACCAGGGCCTATGTTAAAGGTGCAATCCCGACATTTGCCTGGTGTGACTGACGAAAAGCCCCGGAAAAACCTCAGTCAGGATGGTCCGCCGCTGGGATCGAACCTATGACCTCCAAAATACTACGCCAACGCTCTGCCACTGAGAATTGACGATGATGAATTTGCGGGGGATACCTTACTCTTCCCGACACCCAGTATATTATATCTGTATATTCACATCTACAGTATATGATTTGTGTGTATTCGTGAATTTATGTCGTTTAAGCATAAGACTCGCCCGGGATAGGGTGGGGTAAAAGAATCCTGGAAGTATTATTTAAAATTATTTTAAGGTGTTTAGACATCTAAGGATCAAGCCGGGATAGGCTTGGCAGAGTGTGTAGGAAGGGACGGTGTCGGCCAGGGAATATTTTATAGTTACCATCACAGCGTTTGCCTTGTATGGTCGACTAAAAATCTTGGGAGACCTCAGTTAGAATGGTCGGCTGCTGGAATCGATTCCAGGACTTTCCGAATGCTAAGCCAACGCTTTACAACTTTTTGAGACCTTGTTCACCCTAAGCGGGTTTTACTTGTTCAATTTGATTTACCTTTTTCAGCTGTATACTGATCTTCTTAGAAATAAATTAAAATCACACACCAAAACATTCCTGCCCAAGGCGTACCACTAAGCCACGGCCGCTCAGTACTGGAAGAATGCAGCCAGGGCTTAAGTTGATGATATTATGAAGGTGTTTGTTGAGGACAAAACCTGGAAAAACTCATTAAGGTTGCCACAGTGTGTGAATTAAGGTATTTTTACAGGAGGAATGATATGTTGTTTATAAGAAAGTAACGTGATAAATAGAATATTATGCATTATACGTGCGCCCAAATGCAGAACTCAAAGGGAGATTTCCCCCTCATTACCCTGTTTTCTTGCCTTAAGTTTGGCGTATTTGACTTCTGTGAATTTGAGTACACTTTATAAATCTAGGGGAGTCGTAGAATTTGCCTTCAGTTTTTCACTTACGACAGCTTTTTTGAATCCCTTCCAAGGATTATTCTTGAGTTGCAGTACCAATTTTGTCAAAATCTGTCACGATGTGTTCACATTTCTTATTACTAATTATTTTCTTGCATTTTTAGTGACTATGGGTTAGCGGAAGTTAACTAAGGTCAAGTTCGCAAAAACAGATAGAAATGTGTTTTGAAAGAAAGAAATGAAAGTGTAAAGATACATAACCGAACCTGACCTTACGTAACCTACCCTAAAACATGGTCACTAATCTAAGATAACCTATGAAAGATGCAAGGAGGCAATTATTAATAACAAATAGAAACATGTAGAATCATATTTTGAAAGAAAAAAGAATAAAAACATCACTTGCTACCGACGAGATTTGAACCCGGGCTATTTCATTTAACAATCTAACGGCCTAACCACTTACCCACGGTCGGAGCTTGGAACCGGGTATTCCTAAGTTGTATTTACACTGCACGTGTGTTACGTAACAATGCTACGATATGTCATTCGCGCGTGGATTACTGGTGCGGTCGTCTCCTTCAAGGACTAGAACTCGTTCCGTAGATTTACGTATTCACTCTTTTAATCCTGGATTAATAAGAGATATATGTTGGTGCAACAGTAAGTTCTCAAAATTGTGGATAAGATCCTTGATCTTGATCTACAGATCAAATGCTTTTTACGGGACCAGAACTATGGAGCTGAGCCATAGATGCCTAAAGGCCGTAATTATACTTCAAACTTCAAATGATACCTCGCTGACAGTATCGAGTTTAATGGCTGATTTAATAAAACAATTGTTATTGTCTGTGTAGCTAAGTGGTCAGCGTGTGAGACTCTCATTCTCAAGGTTCTTACTTCGATTCCTTGCTTGGGTTTCAAATTATTTTCTTCAAGTAATTAAGCGCTGTAAATAATATTCGCGATTGCTACTGAAAGAGATTTTCCCCATGAAGGGATAAAACCAGAATACAGAGAGAGGTAGCAGGGGGAAAGACGCAGACTGTGTATGCTTAAGCGTTAAAATTTAATTTATTTCCATGTTTTCCGCATTTTTTCTTTCCCTCTTTCCTTCTTCTCTCCTCTTTTTTCTCTATTTCCCCGTCTTCTTCCATGCTTCCTCTCTCTCTCTCTCTCTCTCTCTGTCGGTATGTGTGTGTATGTGTGTGCTTGAAGAGAAGTTTTGTTGCACTGCATAATGACGATTCCTGCATGATGTCCATATTATTATTTTCAATTTCTCTGCATTAATTCCTATCTGTTTGAACTTAATGTCAATGGAATTTCAGCATATCTATCTCGTGGTTCTCTAAATAATGCTGAACGAATAAAATATTTCTTCCTCCAAATTGAGGAATATCCGGGCATTCCATGTTTCAGAGCATATTTGTACTGTCATGTTGGTTGTCTAAGTATTAGGCGTACAGTGCAATAATTCTTCTGGAGGAAAAAGCTACTATTTCTTATAACTCCAACCTCCACTTATTATTGTAAGTGACTGTACAAGCTCTAAATTGAATTTTCAAACCTTGTACCCATTGACACTTTTTCAGGATGCTATCTAAATCCATATTTTTAAAGAATTTGATCGTTAGGCCTTTCTGATTGATTTTATACGGGTCCTTTCATTGTTCATTATCAATATTGCATGATTTATTTGTGCCTTAACTAGTAACTCTACAGAACTCGCAAATTCATAAACGCAGAAACAAACCTCCATTTGATTTTTATCCTGGGGAAGATCCAACCAGTTTTCATCACGAATACCTCCCCTCTCGAAGATCCGTTCTAATATTGTCCTCTCTACGTCGTTTCGAACTTCCCTTCGATTTCTCAACGACGATGAAATATAATCTTCGTTTTCTGTCCATCCAAGCTACATGGCCTTAAATCATGCATTCTGTGGAGTTCATTATTGAGTCTCTTCCATTCTCTGGTCATCTCGTCCTCTTTCAGGCCACCGTACCTTCTCAAACCCCAGAAGTTAGACTTATCTGCTAGTGTCGTACTTCAACTTTTGCTGCAACCACAAAATATTACCAGCCTTTCTACATTATCTATGTCAACTTTAATTATATTAATCGTGAAGTCAGAAGCTTGTGGGTTGAATTTAAACATGCTTTGCCCAATACTAAGTGACTTTTTTATTTCATCTTTCACCTAGTATATGCTTGTTATAAAATCTCTCAAGTATTTAAACTTGTTAATTTTCTCTATTGTCTCATTCTTAATTATTTTATTTCTGTTTCCTTTTCGCTGTGTTTCGGCTTATCATATATTTCCTTTTCTTTATGATCACTCATCTAGCCATCTGCTGGTTTAGAAAAAAGTTCAGGGTTTCAATTCCACCGAGGGAAAAGAGAATTTTGAAGAAAAGATACAACTATTAAAGAGAATATGCATTCTGGCGTCCCATTCCTTGCTCTTGATCAAACCGCAGAAACAATGGGCAAAAGCAAGGAACTTGAAAGGTTTCATTACAAAAGTTGCCATTTAATTTTTCAACCTTCCCTCCGTCTCTCTCTCTCTCTCTCTCTCGCTGTGTGTGTGTGCGTGTGTGTGTTTGTATCGCGTTAGGAATTCATTAAATACGCATAAACCTTGTTCTGAAAGTTAAATGTATATGAGAACCAACAGATCCAATAAAATCTGGAAGCAAGTTATCAAATCAATTTTCAACCTTCTGGTTTGAGATAAACGACAATTCTCAAGAAAGAAAGAAAGAAAGAAAGAAGGCATAATTCTGGGTTGTTGTAATGTGTGTAAATGTTCTACATATTATGAATGAAAGCTTTATAGTAATTGTAATTTAACAACAAACAAGATCTTCTGACGAAGTTAGAAGGAGGGCAAACGAAACGATCATAAGATTTTAATAAAACGAAACACGATATTTCCCGGAAGTTTCATTAGTAATGTCAGATAAACGTTATAAATGTCTTAAAAGACGGGTGTGTAAATGTATTGTTCACTCTCGCTAGGAATATTTAATTTAGATGCTCAATATGTGAAGAATGTCCCAGAACGTTTGGAATTCAACAAGAATAATTTTCAGAATATCATTAAAATATTCTGATAGGATAAATAAAAAAAATTAATGTCCGAAATCATTATACATAAAACATAGATCCATCACGAAATGATAAAACGAGGGTTAACAACTGATACCTCGAAAAAAATTTGTCACCTAAAGTTGTTGTCCAACTATTGAAAGGGGCAAAAATTGGCGGACTTTCCAGTTGAAATTTCGTAACAAGTAAACGGTCAATTTACCTCTTGGTTTATTTGCTACGAAGTTTCAATTAGAAAGTTCGCCAATTTTTTTCTTTCAATATAATTAGACAGCAGCAACTTTAGGAGACAAAAATTGTAGACACGAGGTATTATCAATGGTTAACCATAGAAAAGATGAATCTTGCTTCTTTAGTGAACTATATTGAAGTCAATGGTTTTATGAAAAGATTCCATATTATCAGTTAAACTTAATGAGAATCATTAAGTAAAATATAGGATAAATGTAAATTCTACACACATTCACAGAACACTCACATACTCGTAGAACGTTCTTTTTAGATATGAGGGATATCCAAGAATATCTTAGGACTATTCCAATATGTTTAAAGGAATACTTGTAGTTTAGCCCAAAAATTACCTGTGCTGGGCGACTACTAAAGAATGTTCATCATAAGTTTGCCACTATGACTACAAATGATGATACCTCTGAAATAAACCATTAGATTTCCCATATTCGAATTGAACTTCACAAACACAGTACCCATCCAGATTTAATAAAATAATGTTTCCTGACTGAGTACTCAGAGGTCTCATTACAGCAACTTTTTTAATAACATGTAAAGTAAGAAACTAATATTTGAAAAAAGATAAAAATACTATTTCAATATTAAGTTGACAGTGAAACACATCAATACCAAATAAACAACATTCTAATCAGATGTTCGCTTGACTGTTAAAACTCTATATTTAGTCCGTCAAGACATCTTAAGCAGGTTACTCTCAGAACTAGTTGTTATTATTAGGAAGCGTTCTACCAGGTTTATTTTTAATCATTTTCAATTCAGTAGCCAAGGTCCACGAGTTTTCTTCTCTTGAATCAATTACTAAGAAACCTTGGAAGAGGGTAACTCCATCTTACGAATTGATACGAAAGAGCAGGCAAAGTCTTAATAAGAAAAGACAGTCAGTTCAGTATAATAGAATAGGAGCCACTTAACAAAAAAAAGAGAGAGAGAGATTAACACTTAAACTAAGCTCTCCATCAGGTAGAAACAAAACACGATCTGAAAACGCAAAGCGAATGAGGAGAGGAAGAAAGATAAACTCTAAACGCAACGTTTAATCTGACGCACATGGTGGTCGACAATGAGACAACTCCAATGAGCTTTAAGTCCAAACTTTTGCCGCCAGATGTCACACTGAATGCCGCTTTTAATGAGTCTCCCTTCGCCAGCTCTGACTGCCCTGTTAATTGGAGGGCACGTACCAGAGTGGGGGGTCCCGAGTGCCACACATGCCTCCCTCACTCCACTACTCCACTTACTACTAAAGAGAAATGGGCCGCAGTTGCGTTGGACAGTGCAGAAGCTTGTTAGTGACACTTTTGTCAGTATCTGGTTCCAAAAACTTTAGAAGACACATGGTTTGTTTTTTTATATCTTCCTTCCCCTACTAACCTCTCGTTAGTTGATCTACCGTCGACTCGGCTCCGTAGCGACAAATTACACATGACTAGAGCAGACACAAAATGAAATCCACGTAATTCTACACTGTTACGTGTAATTGTTTTGATGATATTTTTCCTCTAGCGGTACAGTTGTTTAATGCTTACCATAGACATGGAATATTTTTAGACTCACAAATCTCCGAGCGAAATAATCTAGTGGAAAAGTGGCTGGGCAATATTTCAAGCATTTAAATGCTTCTTCCGAAAAGATTATGGCCCCCAATTTTCAGCACTAGTCAGCATCTGGAACAGTAATTAGAATAGTGTTAGACTAAATGTGACAATAACAATTGAAGCGTCTGCAAACTGAAATCTCCATTCGTGTAGAATTAACTATGCATAAACACATAGGAGAAAGCATGTGAGTTTCTGAGCTTTCACAGTTAACAAAAAATTCAGTTATTATTTTTAGGCCCTATTATTTTACCACTTCACTAAGATCGATTAGGTCCTTAGTTTGATCAAAGTTGTTAAAGTAAATTACCATAACAATTTTATTTAAATAAATTTGGGTGTGTCTATGTGCTATACATTCTCGACTGTTCCACATTTTGCGTTCCATTTTTAATTTGATCTTGACTTCCTCTTCCATCTTACCCATTCTTGTATTGTATGATATCTTCCATAATTATCTGCACAGTTTCTATATTCAAAGTCTCAAATGTTATTTGTATTAATTTAATTTCAAAATTGTTCAATGATTATTAAATGAATAAGTAATTAGATGCAAAAATGTAGAATAACAAAACCACTATTTTTCTAGTCCAGTGCCCAGATATGGCCAACCTATGGTCCGTAGACCAAATCTGGCCGCAGTTTTTGCATTTCCGGCCTGACACATATGTTGCATTTGTTTATTATAAGCATGTTAGAAAAAGATTTTATTTTATTTCTCCTTCTTAGTCTATAGTGGATGAGAAAAACAGAATGCAAACCCATACTAATAACAAAATTGTGTTAAAAATTGTAATTACCAAAAAGCTATTTTCATTATTTGACTTTGGCCTCTTGCTATATTAACAAACATTTATTGTCTTATGTGTGAAGGATTTTCTTACGTTTGCGATATTAGCGTTTAAAAGCTGCAATCAAACGATGCGTATGATTTACACTTTTTTTTTGTATGCTCTAGCCCACGAAGATCGTGCTAAATTTTACTGTGGCCCATGGGCAAAACAAGGCTCCACATCACTGTTCCCATTGCAGTGTTATTGAAACTCTGCATTTCTGGTCCTTACAGCCTTATAGAGTTACAAAATACAAATAAGTCACGTCTTAGATTTTTGCTATAGCGTTAAAGAATAGTGAAAGAAGCGGCCAGGGTCTTCTTTGAAGATAGGATTTCCATCTGATGGAACTTAGGAAATCCCTGAAAACCTAATTTATAAAGGCCGGCGCGAAGAGGACTTCACAATCTTTGCAAAGCTTCTCCGAAATTGACTCATCTAGATTTACTGTAAGCAGTCTAATCAAATGATTAAGTAGAAATATTCAATATTAATATAGTAACTTGGTGATGAGTTCACTGACAGGAGCTTAAGATCTCTCTATAATACTAGTTCATTGTATTTCAATATTCGAATCTGTTGTTTAAAATTAAAAAAATGGTTGTTTTGTCAGTTATTAATTACTTCGTTGCTGGGAAAACAAACAGACGTATACATTTTTTCTTAACTTTTCAGGAGAGCGTTTATACCTGGTAGTTTACCAAAGATCTAGAATGTAACGGCGCAATAGCATTTTGTATTATATGTATCTCAGGAACTATTGCTCTTAGACTCATGCTTACTTCACGTTCACAACCTCACACTCACCCCCACTTGTGAGGGAAAGTGAACATGAGGACCGAGCTCATGAGCTTGTACACCTCTAGTTTGGTTAAGATACTCCTTCCCCTCAATGGATTTTTAACCCAGGGTCATGCACTCAAGAAGAATGCGTGCTAGCGCTAGCTCCTCAGAATTCTCATGTTGCAATGCACCTTACTAATTTTAATCTGACTATCACTTTTGGTCGGAAGTTTAAAAGCGAACTTATGGTTTCGAAACCATTAATCTGCACATTTGAGGAGCAAACAAGCAAAACCTCACAAGCCCATTTTTAAATAAAAAAAATGTTGTCCGTTTTAAGACCTGAATGAAGAGCTGCATCGAATAATATAAAGTATTATAGTTTATTGGTAGAAGTACTTATCCCATCGTATACTTCCTTGATAAAATTACTATGCATGATTCACACAGCTCTTATTGAGGTATTTAAAAGAAGAAAACGTTCGTTTTATCTAAAAATGGACTTGTGTGCTTTCGCTTGTTTGCTCCTCATTTGAACTGTTTGCACAAAATACCATGAGAGTCGCTGTAATTTCATTGTTCGATTTCCGGGAATATGTGAATTTTGATTTTAGCTTCTCATTTCCTTTGCTACTTTTGTTTATTAAGTTTCTATTTGTTTCTCTCTCTCTCCGTCCTACTCCTTTCTCTCCCTATGTAATCTTCCTCTCCACCTCTTTGTCTTACTGATATCCGGTACTCTCAGTTTCTGTTTGTATGTGTTTACATTTCTCCCTGCATCTCCATGTTCTTCCACCCGATTTTCTATTATTCAATCTATGGGAGTACATACATGTTTAGAAAAGATCTGAAAGAACGTTGTTTTCTTATTTTTGCTAAATGGGAGGGCATCGAGCTCAAACTAAAACAATTACAGGATAAAATAGTAGATTGGGTTGCCTAATTGTTGGGCGTTGAGAGTTTATTTTTTGCGGCGAAGTACACGGACATCCCTTTACAGGTAAACTCTTCAATTAAATATAATAAGTATCAGCCAACAAACTGAATAATATATATTTCTATATGAACTTTCACAAAATTAATAATAAAGAAATCTTTTTTAAAAAAAAAATAGCAGTCTTTCAAATGCTTTAAAATGGAAAAGAAGGGATATAATGAGCTAGGAGAACTTATTTATACTAATTAACTTATAACTTGCTTTAAGTCAGTGCAATGATAAGGTAGGTACTTTGTATAAGGTTTGCTACAGAGGCTCGTGGCCAATTCCTGTAAACCAACTATCGTAGAGGGAAGTCATACCGCTAGGGAGAGGTCGATTTCGTAAGAAGTTGCTTTGTGAATCAGCACTCGTATCTTGGCTCAAACTTGAGCGTTTCGTTCTTAGCAGCTAAGTATTCGATTGGAAGAAAAATCACCAAGCAAATCAAATTTAAAGTTTGCTAACGTAAGTTCATTAATTTCCCACATACCTTAAGAAAGTTGTAAGATATGTCCTGCCTATTGTGTTTATGCGTTTATTTTTTAGAGCAGTTGAGAGGTATGTTAAAATTTTTATTTATTTTTTACTATTTGGTGTAATTTTTAAAATGTTCAAACATTTCTAAAAAAGTATTATTGTCTCCCGCAATTTTACATAACTACTATCTGGACCGTGTGTCGCCCAAGCCACTCGTAAATAATAAACACTGGTAAAGGGTAATTAATGGTAGTATTATTGGTCAAAATGTACACAAAATTTAGATTGTAACCTGGTGCAATGGAAGCTTATCACAAAAAGCAACGTAATTGTGGGTAATTCTAATCCTGAAGTGGTTATCGTGAGCGAAGAACACATTTCAGAAATATATATTCTGAAATCAACAATGATGCTAGTAAGAAAAATACACTCTCTTACATGTTCTATCCCATTATATTCAAATGTTAATTGAATATTGGTTACAATGAAAACCGTGAAGGGTGATTAGGTGATCATGGTGTCGTTCAATCCATGTCAATGGGAGCAATGCGGGTAGACCAGTGGTATTTTAACCTTTAGATTACAAAGTTATCCCCTTCACATACTCTATTCCATTATATTTAAATGGCGAATTGAATATTAGCTACCATGGAAACCGTAGAAAGTATCACGTGAATTTGATGTAGTCCAACGCGTAGATCAGTTTAAAATTAAACGTTATAAATGGTGTGCATTTGTAGTTGCTAGTTCTCGTTGTTGACACAATTAACTAAAATATTATATAGGTAGGATAGCATTCCTTGTATGCAACTCAACAAACAACGTAGGTGTTGTGTGCGATGCACTACTAAATATGAGTAAATCCCTGAGATTAATGTGCTTTATTCTCATGCCATGTTTCGCTTGAACCGTTCTCACGTGATGAATGAATGAGGTTTTAATAATTGAATAGCGTCGTCATGGAAGAGACAATTTCCTTAAAATTGTAATATGGTTAAAATCTTGTATATTAACATGATTTGTAGTGATGCCAGGTTTGGGTACATTTAATTGAACCTTTCCGTCTTGTTGCGT
This sequence comes from Lepisma saccharinum, assembly GCA_022664845.1. Lineage (NCBI taxonomy): Eukaryota > Metazoa > Arthropoda > Insecta > Zygentoma > Lepismatidae > Lepisma > Lepisma saccharinum. The sequence continues at coordinate 5,909 of JAGDQP010039704.1, read as the reverse complement.
TAATATGACCTTCAATAATTGAGCCTGGGTTAAATTCAATACTGCTTAAATATTTATTAAAGTCCCCTCTACTGTCATGTCAAATGTGTCTCGAATGGGTTCAACCATCTTTACGTAATTAGTGAATATGTAGTTAACTTAGCATAGAAACAGTGACCAGCTCTGAAACATAATTTAACTAAAACCTTGAGAGTTACATATTCACTCTTAGCTACTGGGTTTGATAGGAAACAGTTCAATCGATCTCTCGTAACATGCAAATGTTTTACCAAGAGTTTCGTTGAGTCCTATGCAACTAAATATTTTAGAGTAGTTTTCTGTATTATATTGCCATGTTTAATTCCAATCGCATGCGAATTGAGTTTGTTTGACTCTCGTTACCATGGAAAAATAAATATATAATAGTACGGGACCACCATTAAAGATCGTCTTTAAACAAAATGTTCATGAAAATCGGTGTATCCAATCCAAAGTTATGAACGAACAAATATGAACACATATATTCCCATATAAAAATAAATATTTCGCCAATCGGCAATCGGCGCGAATAGATTAAAAAAAAAAATAATAATATGGAAACGTCGTGACGTAGCCTACCTTGAAGATACTAATGCGTACTAGAGCAGGACCACCAGAAGGACGTTTCTATAAAACCTAAAAGGTTTCCTTAAAAACCAAAGCATATTTCATCATGGTCCAAAGAAATCCAAAAACAAATTCCAGGGAATTTATTCAAAAAATTTTGGACAATATTTAACCCCTACAAGTTTTAGCAACTAGGTCTATATCGAGAATATGAAAGGAAAAAAAGATGCACTGTGATCTGAACGAATTAGTAATGTTTAATAGCCGATATAAAGTATACAGGAATAATAAACTTTACAAAATCAATGTCCAAATGCAGAAACGGTTGGAGTTATCACACAGAAAGAACCAATTTTGCATCCATCCGTCATTAATTATTATGCCTACTAATTATACTACCTAACTAACTAATTCGATGGCTTGTGGAACCCATAAGTTTATGTAAGATGGCTGTTGGCGAAGGACTTTCGCCAAACTCTATCAAAGAGCAATTAAATGCTGTATATAAGGAGGTTTCCCTTCATATTCCAACCTGAAGGAATGGGCTAAATCTTTAAGCAGAAAGCATCAAGATAGTCCTCGCCTTAAGAATGATGACTAAGGAAATGTCTCGCTTGTTGAGGTGGATAATGTGTCCAAAGCTGAAAGAAATCTCAGCAAGATTGGGGCTTTCTAAAACATCCAAACTTTGTATTATTCACGAGATACTTATATGAGGCAAGATGGATTATTTGGCAGATAGGCCTACTACTATGAAGTCTACATACATACTGTGGATACCAAGAGATTGGGCACCTACAGCTCACAAGGGGACTACCCCAAGGGTTACAAACCGATTGAAACGAAATTTGTTGTATGAACAGGGCACACCCCAGAACTAAAAAATATGGTAGCAAAAACTGCTCCAATTACCCCCTTGTGATATTTTGGCCCCCTGGTGGAATAACTCACTCACTGACCTAGTCATCAATATTCCCAGGCCAAACAGCTACAGCAAGAAACACAGAGCCGAGATGCTGAGGCTAGAGACACCAAATATGGTATAAATGTTGACTATCATGAGGTGGTTACGAAACAGAAAATGAATTTTGGAAAAGTCGCCACCTTGAATCAAATATGGCATCCAAAAATAAATGCCGACAGTATATGCACAGCCCAAACTACGGAAGCTAGAAATACCAAATTTGGAACGAAGGCCGATCATCAAACGTAGATTACGAGAATAATCTAAAATATGCAAGAAGTCGCCATCTTCAATCCAATATGGCGGACTATAATGTATTTCACAATGGCTGGGTCTAGAAACATAAAGGTTGGCACAAATTTTGATTATCAAGAGGTGGTCACGAAATGATAAAGAAATTGGGAAACAGTCGCCTCTTGAATCAAATATGGCGTCCGAAAGTAAATATTGAAGGTATATGCACAGCCCAAAGTACTGAAGCTAGAAATAACAAATTTGGCATAAATGTTTATAAGAATGGGTAGGTAATGGAAAAGATGCCAAATAGTGAAAAAGTTGCCATCTTGGATCCAATATGGCGGCCTAAATAAATAACGAAAGTATATGCACAACCCAAACGGCTGAAGCTAGGAACACGGAATTTGGTATAAATGTTCATTTAGGTAAAGAGGATAATACGAAAGTTTGCAAAGGTTGCCGTCTTGGATCCAATATGACCGCCATCATGAAATATGAACCTTTCCCTTCATATGCCTTTGCTCGAAACAACTACTAATTGGAACAACTACCCTTTACCTAAATGAACATTTATACCAAATTCCTTGTTTCTAGCTTCAGCCGTTTGGGTTGTGCATATATTTTCGTTATTTATTTAAGCCGCCATATTGAATCCAAGATGGCAATTTTTTCATCATTTGGCATTTTTTCCTTTACCTACCCATTCTTATAAACATTTATGCCAAATTTGTTATTTCTAGCTTCAGTACTTTGGGCTGTGCATATACCTTCAATATTTACTTTCGGACGCCATATTTGGTTCAAGATGGCGACTGTTTCCCAATTTCTTTATCATTTCGTGACCACCTCTTGATAATCAAAATTTGTGCCAACCTTTATGTTTCTAGACCCAGCCATTGTGAAATACATTATAGTCCGCCATATTGGATTGAAGATGGCGACTTCTTGCATATTTTAGATTATTCTCGTAATCTACGTTTGATGATTGGCTTTCATTCCAAATTTGGTATTTCTAGCTTCCGTAGTTCGGGCTGTGCATAAGGTCACAGTGAGTGACTAGGTCAGTGAGTGAGTTATTCCACCAGGGGGCCAAAATATCACGAGGGGGTAATTGGAGCAGTTATGCTACCATATTTTTTAGTTCTGGGGTGTGCCCTGTTCATACAACAAATTTCGTTTCAATCGGTTTGTTACACTTGGGGTAGTCCCCTTGACAGACCTAGGACTCAGGGATTACTAGGGCCTTATTTTAACATTTTATAAACATCGTTTTAGGCTTTATAAAGAGTTTGTTTAGCCCATTGTAGGATTTTAATATTTTTCTACCATATATGTACTAATCTGACAAATATTTGCATTAAAATGAAATAATGAGCATACACGGTACATTTTAACTGAAAATACAATTTCCTTAATATGTTAAAGATTCACTGACCAAGAAAGGTTTTAAAATATATAAAAGAGAGAGAAATCAATATTCATAAAGTTCCTAGTTTCTCATTATTCAGGTTAAGATTACCATACAAAACAAAAACTTGGAGAATCACTCACAAATAACCTCCTCTCTATATTAAACATGAACCACTGCCTTTTTTTACATTAAATTTTAAACCGTAATCCTTTGGATCACATCAACGATTTCTTAATTTCGTTTGATAATGCCACATTCATTGTTAAGCCGTGTTAAAATTAATAGTTTTACCTTGTTAACGCAAACAATGTACAATACCATGCAAATCCCAGCTTCCCGGTTCATGGCTTCCAACTTAAACTTAGCAAGACTTCGACACACCAAAAGGAAACAAGAATTGAATTGAATTTTATTTAAGGACTTGAGGCAACTTTGACTCAGGCAGAACGAAAACAGCAAAGAGTGAAAGAAAGTCTAAAACAAATGCACATTCATGAAAGTTTTCCCTATTAACAATGAGTTTCTTGTATTAATGCCGACTTTTCTTCATTTTTTCTCTGAAATGTTCGATTGAGTCTCGTTTAGGTTCTTAACTCATTTTAGTCGTTTTTAGAACCTATACGATTGGCATATTTGATTATCAAACAATTGAAACTCAAATATAGATTACAAGAAGTTAGCAAGTAAGGATTAAAATAGGTTAAAACCTAAGAATCCGGGCACTAGTGATTACTGATTCTAAACTTGAAAAGAGATTTCTGGGAAAGGAAACTTAATCGGGAATTTATAAGCAGCTTATTTCTCATGATGGTCTTATAAAATATTTTAGTTAATCTTCTTTTTTTAGTCAATGAGCAGATAATGTTTACCTAATAGCACATATGTCAAAATAAATGGAAGTGAATATGTATTCCTTGCTCCGAGTGGACTGAATTAGAAAACTAAGAAATTCGCTTCCATCTGAAGTAGCTGCTAACCTCAAGTGATTAAGATCACAATCTGTCTCCTTCTGTCGAAACTGATATGTTTAGTTTCCAGTCACCCGATCAGCCGTCACTACTTCCAAGGCGTTTCTCGTCTTTCCGGAAATAACTTGAGGAATGAGACGCATAGAACTCGGTTTCGCAGCAACCAACGCCTGTCTTGTCTTACTCTGATCCTCATGTTACTCCTTCGTCGCTGAAGAATTCTCTTTCCGTTTTCCCGACCTTGCATTTGACCCTTAGCAATCTTCGGGAGCATTTTGATTGTGATGTGGACCCCACAAGATGATTGTCGTCACAAAATAGCGCCTCGTTATAGAAGTGTTGCCAATCACAGTATGTGAGTTGATTCCACCATATACGTTGCTGTCGGTTTTCAGTTTGTTATTAGAGGTTATGTTTCTTTAAAAGGGAACATTATTATTCTCCCTCAGATCGTTGTATTCTCAAATATCATTGATCGTTGAAATGCTATACTCGAATTTCGTGAACAAATTTATATAGGCTGGTGACTGGTGAGCTATGAGAATATATAGACCTACCTACGGTCTCTAGCTCAAAGTAGAAAATTATTTTAAAAAAGCTTTAGCAGCTTTGATAAGTTATAATCACGAACTCACTTGAACTATGAGTGGAACTTGAACCCTCTGTCAAAATGATACTGATGTTGGTGTTTTGCCCGGAGGCAAGTTTGTGACCTCAGGGTCTCTGATGGTGGTTTGCTATTGCATTACATTGGATGAAGATGTTAGCGCCCAAGGAATAGATCTAGGATCCGAACTACATTTAGGGATGGCCAAACGGATCCGAATCCGAGTTTCAGTCATCTGGATCCGGATCCGGATCCGCATCCAAGTTTTGGCTCTTCGGATCCGGTACCGAGTTTCGGATATCTGGGCCACGGACACATGAACGTTGTAGTCTTTTATAATTTGTATTTTTGGGGATTTTTTCGCCTGCTAAACAATAAGTCTTCTTTCGTTTTTATAATCTTCATTTCGGAGTGTTGAGAGAAGTAAAGAAAGAGAGCAGGAACATGGAGAGACAGAAGAAATTGCAAGACTAGTGCCGTTTCATTAATACGTATATTGGAGTGACAGAAAACAATACAAATAATTGATAGTACGTTTTTGTCTCTTCTAATCCCATCCTTCCCCATCACCAACTCAACTCTATTCGCAAGTGGTCCTACCCTTTGCCCTGTGACATGGTTGTCCAGTCACTACACAATAAACATTGCGTTGTTACAAGGAAAGAACAATAACATTTGTCCCCCGCCCCCTATTACGCCTGCAGGGATGTAAATAAAATACGAAACTTTCCTAGATTCATTTAGTTTGAGAAATAAAACATGTATTTTAGAAATTATAAAAGCCCTCGATACATGGTGCTAAAAAAAAAGTGTGCAATGCTTTGAAGTCAGGATATTGTTTTATAGTCCTCAAGGAGTCAACGATTAGTCTTTCATCATCCCATTTCAACCCTTTTTCAGAGCATACTAACTTCGCTTGTAAAGGGCTTTGAAAAAATGTCCCTATCAACTCCCTTTCTCTAAGTACAGTAAACAAAGAGATAGACAAATGACAGAAGCATGAATGTTACGTGGTTACTTGTTACAGCCCTTTTTGGAAAAGAAAATAACACTCAACACAACTATCTCTATAATATATATTTTTCGAGCTTCAGATACACTGAATTAAATTGGCTTTATTTATGACCTTTTGTCATT